>LPNX010041379.1:88335-125204 GCA_001517045.1 Pseudotsuga menziesii
CAAGTATCTTTTTGTTGCATCCATTGATTTGCTGGCATTGACATATATATTATTTTATGCAGCTTGATAGTGAGAAAGTGGTGCTTGAAGAGAACCCAATCGAGGCAACTGCTAGTGAGGCACCATCACTTACACCACGACCCACCATAATTTACTCACGGATAGTAAGTAAAATTGTTATATTGGTTTGGAATTTGAACAAATGTACATAGAATTTTTATAGGTTGGTAAACTAACTTACAAAGTTTGGTTTGTCTGCAGTCTCCACAAATGAGATCTGTCCCTCTTGTTCAGCATTGGGGATCACCACTGAGCAGCCAGAAAAAAAAGATAGACTTCTCACAAGACACTGATAGTGGTAGTGAAAGGGGCAATAAATTGAATTAATTTATTGGGAGGATGCACACATGTAACGTTTTATTTTTATACACACAGATGTACATTTTGATCCACTATTTTGTATTATGGTCATGGCATGCCATTTTTGAAAACATTATATGTACATATAGTATAAAGCAAGGTTCAAATTTATAAATATATGGTTGACTTTATTTTGTAACATGATATTTATTATATGCCTTTCAAATATGTTTAACTATGTCTTTCATTAAGTATGTGTTTAATTAAAATGATAATGTGTGGTTCACCTATGTGATATTATGATATTATAGAGATTACCATGACATATCCTATTATCTATTTGAAGACCTCCAATAATTCAAAGAAGAATGTATGACTCATCCAACTAGTTCAAGTAACCATTAAGTAAGCCATGGGAGATTATCACTAGATCAACACCATGGGAGATAATCACTAGACACCACATCATAAGTTGTTAGGGACATCCTACAAAGGTAATTAAAACTCCATACAAGGCCAAGAAAAATGAATTGTATCTATGGAAATTAGAAAGATATATAACTTCAAAAATCCTTCCTTAAGAAATACCAAGATCATGGTTCAATTAACAACCCATGTAGAGCTATCATCAACTTTTTAACATCATAACCATACCATACACTACCTAAATTCTATACACTAACATCATAACATCATAACACTAATATCATAACATCATATCCATACCTCTAACATCATACCATACCATACCATACCATACACTAACATTATAACATGATAACCATGCCATACACTACCTAATTTCTTTCTTGTTGAAAATAATACATCATAAATCAGCTACCTAAACCTCATCATTACCCTCTCATCTCACGTCCTAAACCATCCTAGACTACCCTAGAACCTTACCCTACCATATTTACCTCAAACTACAAATTCTGAGTTTAAATCATTTATTTACTACTGCTTTTTAAACAAAATCTGAATTTTGTTGAATGCTTATTGCTTCTTACAATGGTGCATTGATTGGGCATAAAGGGTAAATCATAATTCCATCGAATATCATACATTGGTGCTTGAAACTTGCTACAAAACACATACAAATATGAACTCTATACTGATGATTTCAATTGACAATGGGATTAAATTGTTCACATAAGTATCTTAATTTTTCCCTATTCGTTTTGTTTCATGTATGTGCATAGCGTAGGTATATGGCCTTTTGGTTTCTACTTAAATGATACTAACCAATCTATTGATCTAAACCTAAAGAGGTCATAAAACCCTATTTCCATCTCATAACTTGTGAACCCTAGTTATAGCATGCAATTTGTAGTTCATGAAACCCTAGTTGATTTTCAATTTGTAAGTGCAGCGTAGGGCTATATGACCTTTTAGTTTCTACTTTAATGAAAATAACATATCTTTTGATCTCTATACTCATGGATTTCTTATAATTCATTAAACCTTAGTTGGTTTTCATGTTATTCATGTACATTTGTTTCTACTTCCAAGTCATGCATGCATGTGAACTTCCACTTGTGATCCATGTTCAACCCTATTCATTTTGTTTCAATTAGAGGAAATTTCATCTCAAAATGGGCCTCCTAAGGAAAATTAATAAAATAATAGCTAAAATAATAAAATAATATTTATTAATTTTGGAGGAATAAAAGAAAAAACTACTTTTTTTGTTCGTATTTTCGACATATCTCCCTGTGTTTTTACTCAAATTTCAATCGGGATAGCTCATTGGATGCAGAATTGAAATCCATATCCAATCAGAACCCACTCAGCATACTTTTGATGGGCCCCGCTACCCCAAAAATAAGAAATACCTAAAAAAACATGATAATGATGTCATCGTCAAAATTTTCAGGTGTTTCTTGGTTTTGGGGTAGCGGAGCCTGTTAAAAGTATGCCAAGTGGGTACTCGTTGGATGCGTATTTTAATTATGCATCCAACGAGCTCTCCCAATCGAAATTTGAGTAAAAAAAAGGGAGATATGTCGAAAATACGAACAAAAAAGTAATTTTTTTTTATGATACCTATCCCCAAATTTATATTAAAAAATTGTTTAGGAGGTGATCCCTTTTTCAATTTTAAATCATTTTGATTGGCTAATACATGATGGCATGGAATTTGTATTATTTTTGGAAGTCCCATTTTAAATTGAAATTTCCTCTAATGCATGTATGTGCATAGTGTAGGTATATGGCCTTTTGGTTTCTACTTAAATGATACTAACCAATCTAATGATATAAAGCAAAGAGTTTGTAAAACCCTAGTTCCATCTCATAACTTCTGCACCCTAGTTATAGCATGCAATTTGTAGTTCATGAAATCCTAGCTGGTTTTCAATTTGTAAGTGTAACCTAGGGCTATATGGCCTTTTGGTTTCTACTTTAATGAAAATAACATACCCTCTGATCTCTATACTCATGGATTTCTTATAATTCATGAAACCTTAGTTGGTTTTGCTTGTTATTCCTGTACATCTGTTTCTACTTCTAATTCATGTATGCATGTGAACTTCCACTTGTGATCCATGTTCAATCCTATTCATTTTGTTTCATGCATGTGCATAGCATAGGTATATGGCCTTTTGGTTTCTACTTAAATGATACTAACCAATCTAATGATCTAAACCTAAAGAGTTCATAAAACTCTAGTTCCATCTCATAACTTGTGAACCTTAGTTATAGCATGCCATTTGTAGTTGAGGAAACCCTAGTTGGTTTTAAATTTGTAATTGTAGCCTAGGGATATATGGTCTTTTGGTTTCTACTTTAATGAAAATAACATAACCTCTTATCTCTATACTCACGGATTTCTTATAATTCATGAAACCTTAGTTGGTTTTGCTTGTTATTAATGTACATGTGTTTGTACTTCTAAGTCATGCATGCATGTGAACTTCCACTTGTGATCCAAGTTAAACCCTATTCCTTTTGTTTCATGTATGTGCATAGCCTAGGTATATGGCCTTTTGGTTTCTACTTAAATGATACTAACCAATCTAATGATCAAAACCTAAAGAGGTCATAAAACCCTAGTTCCATATCATAACTTGTGAAACTTAGTTATAGCATGCAATTTGTAGTTCATGAAACCCTATTTGGTTTTCAATTTGTAAGTGTAGCCTAGGGAAAGACCGATATGGGAAACCTACCAACAAAGGAACGGTTGAGATTTTTGCAGAGTTGACCCACCAGTGCAAGAGTTGCATTGAAGGAAACTGAGCAAAACCCTGGTTTAAGAAATCAATGCACAACGAAGTCACTTGGACATGAAAACATGAGGGAGAGGGCCACCTAGAGGTAATCGCATGACAGGAGACCATTGAATCCAAAGGTTCTTCAATATGACCTCAGGTTTCCGAGTTTGAAAGTCGCATGAAAATGTCATTCATGGACACTTGGTGACTTTTGATCCTGGAGAGAAAAACCAAACGGAGAATAAAAAATGCATGTTGTTGGCTCCTGTAATTATGTATGGGAAAGGACAATATGGTAACCCTACCAACACAGGAACGGTAGACAGTTTTGCAAATTTGACCCACTAATGCAAGAATTTCATTGAAGTAAACTAAGTAAGACTCTATCTTACAAAATCAATGAACAATGAAGTCACTGGGCCATGAAAACACAAGGGAGAGGGCCACCTAGAGGTAATCACATGCCAAGATACAAATGGAGTGGACGGTTCATCAATTGGACCTCTGGTTTCTGAGTTATGTTGAGTTGAAATTTGCATGAAAATTTTGTTCAGGGACACTTGGTGACTTTCGGTCCAGGAGAAAAAAAAAAATGGAGCAGCAAACTTGCATGAAGTTGGCTCCAGCAAGTCTGTATGGGAACCCTTCCAACATAGGCATGGTCGAGGGTTTTGTATATTTTACCCACCAATGCAAGAGTTGCAAGAGTTGACCCAACAATGTAATTAAATGTACATTAATATAAAAAACATCAAAAAAAGTAAATTGCAACAACTCGAGAGCATGGTATTTTATTATTTCTATTTGTTGATTTCTAAAGATATCGGGTTGTTCTTGGCGCCTCTAATGTTCCATAGTTCATGTTTGTATCCTAGGCACGCGAAGGATAAAAATTAGTACTCTCATAAGAAAATAAAGAGAACCCAATGAAAATCTGCAAACATTGTTTATAGATAACTCATCTAAGGTTGTAGGATCGTGTTTATGGTGTTTAGTATCCTCTGAATAGTATTATGTATGTGAATTTCATCCATCAATCACAAGTTTATTACATTGGGAATAAAATAAGTCTAAATAATTGAAATTTTGCTTCAGCACGCACTTTAAAGTTTAAATAACACCCTTGACAATCTAGTAACACCTAACAATGCACTCACTACAGTATGCCATATGGATCATCTCTGTCGTTGATGGTTTCCATCAATATTTTGTGCTCTATATGAGGTAGCAAGTATCGTACATGTGACCTATTTTTGTTTGAAAGTATGTGTAGCTTGATGTTTGTACAAACTACTAGGATGGTGAAGTGGTATACGATAGCTCCTGGTCTATAATCATGATATACATACCCACCCTTCCTTTTCTGTTGTGCTTCTATTGTCAAGTATTCCCATTTTATAACCATTGAGCCAGTTGGGAATTCAATATTATCATCATTTATAATAAGTTATGATAATGGTTTCTTTCCCCTCTAAGCAACGTTCCAACTAATAGTCAAAAACCCATTCACTATTTTTTGGGGACTAATTTACTTTTTTGTACCTGCTTGTGTGAGATCCCATATGTGATCATAGTATATAGAAATATGTGTTTAATCATATTCCAAATGGTCGATTTCATTAACCCCCTTGAAATCGGTGCCAAGTGTCACTCGATCCCATGTATCAACTATATATATATACTCACAATCATCCCATTCATTTATGCTACATGAACTACAAAAGAAAGCCTTCAATCTTGTCCAAATTTGTAAGGTCGACCTGTCTGAGCTTCTAATTAAATGAAACTATCGAGTTCCATGCATTATGTTCACCTAATGTGTTTGGGATTGGTCCACATTTTTCACCTCCCAGAATATTCTCTGCACTAGGTGTTTCCTTATTGCTTGTTCTCCCATCACAGATGCACACCATTTCACTATAGATGCAACGTCTCGAAGGAGAGCACTTGTAAACTTCATCGCTTCTCTTCGAAGGGAAGTTTTTATGCATGCACCAGCACCATCATGCTCTCCTTTTCCATGATCAGTTTCAAAGTAGCTACATATATGTTTAACCTTGTATTTTATGTGCAACAAACAAAACCATTGAAATACACGTTCATTCTTAAACTGTCCAGCACAACCATCTAACCAAATCAAATGATGATAAAATGGTATATCCATATGTATCACATGATCATAGAATAATTTAAAGCAATGTTGCACATAATGGATGTCATGGATCTGGTAGTCACTTATGTAGAAGTGACTTTCTTTCAGTACCACATGTTTCTCTTCATTTCTATCTGGCCCATGTCGATACGTGATATGGACCATTACGCTCACATGCTCTAAGTGATAGTATTGACTTTGTATTTTATTTTGTGGTTGTAGGCTGTAATTTTCCACAAAGTCAACCACTGATGGTATTGTTTTGAGAGGGAAGGTGTCCTGGCATATTCGGAATTTCTCATCTTGCCATTGTTCCATATTGTCATGCTGAATGTATTGTTGGATCTTTCCACGAAGCTCTGAAATAAAATCACATACTTGCACCTGGTGTAAAAAAATAAACAGTGTTATAAAAGAACATAAAAAATATTTACATGAATATTAATATGTCAATATTTAACAATGTTATAAAAAAACATAAACAATGTACACTCAGTTAAACGGATATTATACGTGTACATTTTCACATGTGAAGTCACCAATTTAATCTTCCTTCTTTATTTCCCATCATGTAGCTGATATGTCTCATACTGATAGTTCTGCTTCTCGACAATTGCATTCCTGAATGCTTGATCTTCACTCTCATGGATGTAATCAGACCATAATGATATCCCACCACAATTGTTGCAAGAACCCTCTACACATTGTTCTAAGTAATGTGTCTTCCCATCTTCCCATCTTGCCTCAGACACATTATGCTAGATGAGATTGGTGGTACTGTACTTGAGCATTCCTGCACATGGTTAGGATGCCAAAAATGATGTATATGTGCAAATGTATGATAATATAGATCAAACTCTAAGTTGTGTCTACAACAACAAGTGTTCCAGAAGGTATTGATTCTAACATACCAAGGCTTTCATTTTTCAAAATATCTTTTCCCGGGCTTTAGCTCTATGAGGGAAACTTTAAAAATCTTGAACAATTGAGTTTGTGTCATGTCAAGATAATTTTTAACATGAGGTTCAATTTTCATAGAACCCGTTAACACTCTGTTTTCAACAGTCTATTTATGGGCCTGACAGAAGTTCAAGGAGGGTTCCATTCCTTTGAAACATTATGTGAACACTCTTCAGGTTATCATGACAGCAGGGATGGTAGAGACAGGTGTTATAACCTGATGATCTAGGATCACAAGGAAGAAGAGCAATGATAGATCATAGTTTTGGCCCAAGACACGTGAGAACAGTCGAAGCTTGGTTTTAACTGAGTCTGTTAAAGCGAGCAAACATATGGAAGGCCGAGATCAAGACAAATCCTGATCAATGTCCTGAAACAGTTTCGTTGAGCAAACATGCTCAATGGTGGAAGCTTTTCCAAATCACAAAATGGTTAAAGGTCGAAGCATTCGATGGCAGAGATGAGATCCAAAGCAGATCTACAATCTCAGTCGATTTCGCAAAATAGACTTGTGCGGGTAAAGCTTCAATTTCAAATTGCGAAAGGTGGTACCAGCCCCAAATATCAATGGTCATGAAAAATAAGGGAAGAGATCTATGGTTGTGGTTTATTTCACAATAGAAACTAACACGGTTGAAGACCAGGATTTTGCACTGTAAAAATAGTAGGACCCACTCGGACCGATGGTTGCATGAAGGGATCGATCCCAATGGATGGATCAGAACACATCACGATCCTAAGATGCCCGTTGTATCAAAGAAGGTGAAATCAGTGGCCGAAGTGAAGAAATGTGGATGGTGGATATAAAAGGCCCCCCCCGCCAAAATCAGAGGGCTAAGGAGACCTCCACGCTGTAGGTATCATATACAGTGAGTAGATGACTGGGGAAGGGACATTCATATGTGTAATTTGCCTCTCGGTAGATTGGCCAATTCCTAGACGCCATTTGTAGCGTGCGTACAAGTGAAATCATCCCTGTGGAAAGGTCACATTGCGCAAAGACATGCGGATTTTGTGTGAGTTGACCTGCGTAAGTAAGGAAGGTAGCCAGCAAACCCGCCACTCACATGGGGAGAGGCTAGCACAAAGGAGAAAACCGTTCTATTTTCTACATCACAGAATGAGAAAGCATGGGAGCATCTACTTCATGAGCCTTGCTGCATGGACCAGTTCTACGAGGTGGCATCCAAAAAATACTTCCCACAGTAGACGGTAAGGTGCCACAGCCGATGAAACAATGGGACTAGATCCCTAGCAAGTAAAGGATCACTCTGCTCGCACCCGTACACATGCTGATATGAAAAGAAAACACTCGATGATAGAGTGTGCAGGAATGTTGACTAGTAGTTGTGAGGGTTAGTCTCAAATCCTTATATATAATGATTTTAGAGCAATGGGAGTGAACTAACATATATCCAGAACTTGAGTTTCTGCCTCTTCATGAATCTGCAAAGGCCCGAAGAGTTTGGCGATGAAGATCTAGTTTGAGAAGCTTGTCCATCTGGGGTTGCTGATGGTTGGTGTGAAAGTTTCCACACTCACCCGCCACCTTGGTATTGCATGCCAAGGATGACACCAGCCATCGGGGCCCAGACGTGAATATTTTTGAGAGATACACCCACCTTCAGACACCTTCACCCCCGGCAACGTAGTGTTGGGACACTTACTCCCTGTAATCATTTCTTCAGGAATGCCTGATACCATCATTTCCCCCAAATCCTCTACAAAACGAGATAGTCTTAGATTTCTCCCTGTATAGGCATTTGTTTGGATGCGAGTATCAGGGGTCTAGAGCCCGCACAACCCTATTTGTGAAGTCCACTTACCGAGGGTGATGGGGCTGGTGTAGATATGATACACCTTATTACCTGTGGGAGATCCCACCTCGTTGAGGGTGAAGAGTACAAGAAGGACAAGCCACCGAAAAGGCTTTCCTCGACCAGAAGCAACGCTGCCCTTCTTTCAAACCCCACATCCAACAGTGTTACCCAGAGAAGAAAGAGGTGGCGGATGAGGTTGAGCAAGGGAAAGTTACAAACTGCCTTTCCAGTGTGCGCCCAAGCAGAAATCCTCATTTGAACATGCTGGAAACACACACTTCGAAAAGAGAAGGAGGCATCATACTCATAAGCCATAATAACGGCCAAGCATGTTAAGCTATCACTTGGGTTGAATGCGCCCACTAGCTCCATAATGTTTGTTTATATTTGTAAAATGTGGCAATAGTTCCACTCTCTATACTGTTAATGCATGATTGTGACTAGAAACAGTTTCTTAGGTTTGTTTCGAAGAATAATCTCAGCACTGAAGTATTATAAATACAATCCTAATAGGGGAAAAAAGAGTTAGCTGGAGGGTTGGGAAACCTTCAAGGGTTGAGGTTATTTGTTGTAAAATAAGATTGAGTTCCTATGTTATGAATACAATCTACATAAGAAGAGTTGTTTCTTAATATGAAGATTCATGTGTCATTGCTTCTTTCAATACGTATTTTCTTTACGTGAAATGTGCCTCCTGTATTCATTCCAGTTTGTTAATTTCTTTCATGTTTGTAACTGAGTGTATAACAGGTAGGAATTCATACATGCCATGCTCCACCTGTTGTTTCAGACATTGATCAAGTTTTCTTATAAAGTTGTGCAGAATTCATATTGCTGGTGCTCCACGCGATGGGTTGTTCTCTCTTGTCCCCTAACCACCCACTAAATATCTCCTTATAGTGAGATTGACATCCATCTTTCCTCTGTCTGCAACCCCACGCCATTCTTTTCCTCATGCAAATGTTTCCTATCTAGGTTTTTGACTCCATTGCCAATGGTCCCTTGCCCTAATAATCCCACCTGTATCTCACGTCACTCTACTTTGTCCCATTCCAGGAGTCTAGCCTCCTGACCATCCTTGAGCGAATATCTTATGCGGAGTAAAATCTGAAGACAAGCGAGAGATCCCTCTCTGACTGCACAGGGTCGGAGGCACAGTCTAAAGTGGTTCTGCTGTTACCTAAGAGAGGGCCTTCCTTCAACCTTGGGGCTCAATCCCAGTGCTAACAAAACCCCTACAATGTTTTAACACATTCTTTGTGTTGGAAGAAGACCTAGTGTTGTCATGCCAAAAAGTGTGCACTAGTCACTTCACTGCTTCGACTAACTTCATGTCTTTGCAGGGAAACCTACCGCTAAATCCCCATAATGTTTCCATTTGTCCCTCTACATCAAGACTGTCTCTTCTAACTGAATATTTTTTAAGTGTCTTTGGATGTAAAGCAGGGATGATTTTAAGGAACCATACTTATTTAAAACTATATAAATGTTGGCGAATATTACCAATTCTTAAACGCCAACCATAGAATGATTGGCAATATTTATCAAAAATTATTTTAATTTCCAAGGATTTTATATCATTTATATAATAATTTGGCGATTTTTAGGGTGAAAAAATTTTACCCCATCAAAATTGGGCAAAACAGGGCTTCAAAAAATGCCAAATGGCGAATCTTTTTTGGGAGAAAAACATGGAAAAATAGCCCACTGGGCTAAAATTCGCCCCTAAAATTATCGCTGATGTAAAGGCACAATTTGTGATGTGAATTTAAGTAAACGATATCGTCTTGTGGATTTACATACAATTGATTTATCCAATACGTGGTGAGCCACATTATAGTCCTGAGAACGAGTTTTTTTTATCAATGAATGTGAATGCAACAGCAATAGATTTAACAATGTGATTACTTGATTTTGGATATTCTCCAATGTTCTTATGCCTAACTTTCTTCTAACAGTTTCCATATTTCTAGATTTAAGCAAAGTTAAAAACAATTTCCATTTACCGGCTTTGTATTTTTTATCAAAATATTGTTTCATTATTTGAGAACAATGATGAAGGATAGTGTGTTTATCCACCTTACCTTCCATGGAAGTCAATTCGCTCTCGTCCACTTGTATGCGTCTAGGAGTACTCTTTCATTTTGATGCGATATTTCTTGTTGTTTGAAATGATGGAGTGATTTTTACATCCACTACAGGCTAACAACTTCGATTAGGATACTGAACCACCTAAGATGGTTGTTGCAGAGTCACATTTGCATCATGAGGAACATAATGATTGAAATATTCACAATATTTTCCACTTAATAATGGACCAAGAATATCATCTGCCTTATAACCATATTCCTTTAATGCTACATTATCTTCCTCAGCCTCTACGTCAAATATCTGTTGAGTAGGAATGGGAAGTATTTGCTCATCCAATGAATGCCGATGATTTATTAAATCTTCCCTCTTCTTTTCTTTTTTATTTTCAGCTTCTTCCACTGTAAGAACCTTCCTCACTGACTTCCAAACTCTATTACGTACATTCCCCATTGAAATCCTCCCAAACTTGTACAAAACCTATGGATTTGCATAAGAAATGATTAAATTGTAGGATGAACAGTTCTTTGTGTGTGGGTTCAGAAGAATTATGTCTTTTTCTACAGTAAACCTGGCCCACAGCCTACAACCCAATATTTTTTTTGAAACATATATCGCATACATGATATAACACATGTCTTTTTTATCGCATATGAAATTTAGTGCATATCAAATATTGAAACTTGATAACCTTATAATGGAACCCATACCCATGGTTAAGACCTCTAGACCTATCCTCAGTACACATAACCTCATAATGGAACTCATACCCAACCTAAAGTCTAAATATCCCATCTAGAAGGCATGTGTGGTAATTAAAGGACTCATTTATAGCTCATGATCCATAAAAGCTTAATTTATGTCCTAATACCCTACCTTTTCTTTCATGACATTTCTCAAAGTCCCAAACCTTATAATGACACCCTTATCCCATTTAAACTCCATTTATAGGGCTTTTCATAGTTTGGGACCTTGTGATTTGTCCATGAACCATAAAAACATTCTTTAATATATAGAATATTGGATTTAGCCTTGGCCCATGGTGGTGTCTTCAGAAATATCTCTTGTTTGGAAATATTCGTAATGGTTCCTATATGGCCATGGTCAATGCCTCGAAAATAATATTCAATGCATAAAATACTCTAATGGCACATATATCCCATATTAACGCTAAATATCCCCTTTAAAGGGCATGTATAGTGGTTTAAGACTTGTTTCTATTACACTTTTGTCCCATTACCATGGTTAAGACCCTAAGACCCATCCTTAGTGCATAAAACCTCATAATACAACCCATATCCCACTAAAGGCCAAATATTCCATCAATAAGGTATGTGTGTTGATTTAAGGTCTCATTGTCTTCTCTTCCATGACTATAGTCAATGTCTAGAGACCCATCCCTCCCATCCAAAAACCTATAATGGAACCCTTATCCCATTATAATACCATTTAGACTCTCAATATTCCATCCAAACGGTCTATGGGGTGGCTCATGGCCCAACATTACATTGGTTAATGTTGAAATATTGTAACTTCGAAGAATATTCTATATGTATCTTTTTGCGGTCCCCGATGATCCTGCCAAGAGAACCACTTGTATTACTTTGTACCCTAATGCTTCTAATCAGAAGAACTAATAAGAGTCATAAGGTAGTCTCCTCTAATTGTAAAGGTGGGTCATTAGCACCCCAGTGTGGTTACTTCAGCCTACATGTGTAACTCAAGTCTACATGATTAACTCGAGCCTACATGTCAAATTTAACTATTAAAGTGAATGGATGAATATAAATAGAGGTGTGGTGCTCCTCATTTGGAACACACACTCACTTGTGTAGCGCATTAGTGAAGGAGAGAGAAGTAGTTGGAGAAGGAGGAGGATCAGTCTTTGATCACTCTTTTGGTTTTACCTTTTATCTTTTTAGGGAATCTATATTGAGGAAGTTTTTGCTAGGTTTTTACTTTTAAGGTTTTCCTAGGATAAATCTTTGTGTTCTTTTTGTATGGTTGTGCTTGTCTATATTTCAGTGATCCTTTGGCTTATGGTTATGCTGTTATGATGCTAAATGTTTTAATATCTGATATAACCATTAAAAATTCAACATGGTATTAGAACCACCCTGAAAGAAGACATTATGAAGCTATAGAAGCTAGGGCTTCTTAATTTTTGGTTCTCTCTCCACAATCGATCAACAAAAGAAGGCTAGGATGACTCTCCATTGAAGGACACATCTTTCTATCGAAGCAGGATTCGGTTCCGAGCATTTTTAGTTTTCGGTGCAAGAAATTAGGGCTTCTTGTAGAAAAGGAATTTTTGAGTGATCCTGGCATAGGGTTTCTCTCCTCATCAAAATCAAAGTTTAGAGACCTAGTTCAAGATTTTTGGTTGGGTGAAACTCTGGGAAAGTCAAACCCTAGTTTGACCCCAAGCTGGAAAATCCCTAAATACTAAAATTGATAAGTTTTGGTACGTTAGCTATATATCGAGATTGGAGAAGAATCAGGAGCTAAAAATTTCACAGGCCGAAGATAAAATCCTGATGTACACTGTATCCAAATTTCAGCCTCATATTCTCTATATTATGGGAGAATCCAAATTTCAGCCTCATATTCTCTATATTATGGGAGATATTATACCTCCAAGTTAAGGTTCTAGCCTCTTCCAAAATTCATCCCTAAACAGGACACCTGGGGAAAATTGCTATATTGATCTACATAGGTCCAAATGAGATTTTAGAAGATTTTCTAGAAATGGTATGGACTTTAATTTATGTGTTATAAGTTTCAGACTCAAAAGATGAACCAGTGACATGCAGAAGTCCATACAACTTTGGTATTCTGAACAGTCCTGTAACAGGTCACCTTGGGAAAATGACCATAAGTCCCAATTCTAATGAAACATGTGTTTTTGGAACAAGGACATGTGAGGCTACCTCAGTATGAAAATTTAGACATAGAGGAGCATTAATTTTAGAGATACTGCAGAAACAGTAATAGGCATTTCTGCAGAAGAATTCGGAAAACTAAGGCTTCCTGTTCCGGGAGCTTCCCTCCACTGTTTTCAGAAAAGGAGTACATTGGATAGCTCAACTTGAAGATATCTATCTTTCTATCCAATCAGATCTAAAAGATTCCAAGTTTTTAAAATTAGGGTTTCTCTGACAAACCCTAAAAAAGCCAGCTCCAGAATGAGGATGGACACCTCAAATCTGTAAAATCTAATCTTTTGCTATTTCCATTTGAGGTTCTCATCAACTTGATGATAAGCTTGGTGAAGTTGACAAATTCCAAGCATGGAAGTATTTGATCTCTCTAAAGAATATCATTGTTGACTCAATCACGGATCAACTTGTACCACAAGTGTATTCCCTAAAGACACCAAAGATGTTTGATTCCTTGATCAAGCTATTTGAAGATAAGAACATAAATCAGAAGATGGCTTTGAGAAAACCGTTGAAGAATGTGAAGATCCAGAATGTAGTACAACTTGAAGTGGTAGAAGAAGAAGTGGAGAATGCAGAAGTGGTGATAGCCACCTTGAATGGTCTCCCAGGATCATAGGATTCATTCATTCAAGGAATGTGTGCCAGAAGAAAGTGATTACTTTCTCCAGAATCTGCGAAGAAGAAGAAGAAGCTCAACTCATAATAAGAGAAGAATAAGATGGGAGCACTTGAAGATAAATCTCTCACCATTCAAAGAAGATCCCTCAAGCGATGAAGAATATGAAGAACTCAATTCTTGAAGAACCTCTTATCCATCTTATCATTTGGATAAGAAATGATGATTTCATGAATGAAGAAGATGATGAAGCAGAATGATCAAGAAGGAGTCTACCCACGAAACGAATAAAAGATAAGTATTCAATTGTCATTTAATGATATTGTTTTGTTATGCATTTGATTATATTCAGTTGATGTGTTATGCATGATAAGATTGTTTGCATTGATGACAGTATACTACTAATATGCATGTGATGGCTAAGTAGCTCATGGTGCTATACAACTCTCCATTGGTACTTATCTATAATGAAATGTCTTTTCTGACATATTGGATTAGTGCACAATCTCAATGATGTCATGGTAGAGATGGAAGGCATCTAGAAAGTTTCGGTGAGATATGGATGAATGTTGTATTGGCTAAATAGTTTCATGATGCATAAGAATTTGTCGTTATGCATATGTTTTATGAAATAGTCCTAACCATGCAACTGGTGCATTTGAATTGTAGGAAAGGTACTATACAACCGCCTACAAGAAAATAAGGATGAGACTTGTTCTGAAGAACAAGTGATGACAATTCAATAAACATGAATTTGAAGCTCACAGGGTTAGAGACATCGTGATGGAAGAAAGAGCTTCAGAGAGTGGTAGATCCACCTCGAAGGATGAATACCACCATGGGTATGAGAGATAAATCAAGATGAAGAAAATAATGGTGAGACTTCCAAACCAAAGTAAGAGGCATAGAACACACTCTAGTTGTGTAACACAGTTGGGTGACATCATTGATGCTAACCTTTCCGGCTATGAAAGAATTTATGATCAAAGAGTAACATTTGATCATGGGGAATGATGTCTACGATATGGTTTCGAGACCTGAAGGGAATTCCATAGTATCTTCCATATGACTCTACCAAAAAAAGTGTACAAAGCAAGGTTCGTGACGAATAGACTATGACATGACATACTCTATTGACCAGACCCACTAGAAGTATATATCAATAATAGAACCACCTATACAGAATGAAGAGGGAAAATGATACTCCACTTTAGGGGGAGTGACTATAGAATATATCTGAGTTCAAAATGATATGACATGATGGATAGCTTCTTGATGGATCGAGACTTTACCAAGAGTAAAGTGGGTTCCAACCTTCAAGGTTGAATGCAGAAGACTAGGATATGTTGATGACCTGATAAGATGAACTCATGAAAGATGTTATGATTAAAGAATACTAGAATTATGTTTGGGATATAGTACTCAAACCAGAAAGTAAGAATGTAGTATCCTCCAAATGGATATACAAAATAAAGCATGCAGCTAACGGGAGTATCGAGAAGTATAAAGCAAGATTTGTGGCTAGAGGTTTCTCTCAGAAAGAGGGAATTGACTATGAAGAAATTTTTTCTCTAGTAGCATGGTATACTTCAATTAGAGCTATTATGGAACTTACATCCATGATGAAGTGGGAATTACACCATATGGATATGAAAACATCCTTTCTGAATGCTGATCGAAGAAGAAGTATACATAGAATAGCCATAAGGATTTGAAGTTGAAGATAGACATACTCATGTATGGAAGTTGAAGAAGGCCTTGTATGGTCTTAAACAAGATCCTCAAGCTTGGTATGAAAGGATAGATAGTTTCCTGTCAAGCATGGGCTTTACCAAGAGTAAAATTGATCCTAACCTTTACCTCAAGGTTGTTGAAGATGAACCTGTCATCCTACTACTATATGTGGATGACTTATTCCTGACAGGGAATGAGAAATAGATTATGGAAAGAAAGAAGAAACTAGCAGAAGAATTTGAGATGAAGGACCTTGGGTTAATGCACTATTTCCTAGGTTTAGAAGTATGTAAAATTTCAGAAGGAATCTTTCTCAACCAGGGAAAGTATGCAATTGAGATATTGAAAAGATTCAATATGTTGGAATGCAAAGCCTTGGCCACACCCATGGATTCCAACCTAAAGTTGTTAACTGATGACTCATCAGAGTTAGTGGATGTGACTCATTACAGACAGATCATTGGGTCATTGATGTACTTAACAAATACCAGACCAGACATTTGTTTTGTTGTGACCACCTTAAGTCAATATCTAGTTCAACCTAGACGAGTTCACTTGGTAGCTGCAAAACATGTGATAATATATTTGAAATGGACTATAGACTTTGGTCTATACTATGATAATAGCTATGAGTATAGATTGTATGGTTATACATATGCAGATTGGGCTAGAAGTATCTCAGACAGAAAAATCACATCAGGTGGATGTTATAGTCTGGGATCTGCTATGATTTCATGGTTTAGCAGAAAGCAATCCAGTGTTTCTCTGAGCACAGCTGAAGCAGAATATATAACAGCTTGCTCTACTAGTTGTGAAGCCATATGGCTTCGAAATCTGATGTTAGGATTATTCAACCTAGAGTTGGACACTACCATGATTCTCTGTGACAACCAAAGTTGTATAAAGATGACAGAGAACCCCATGTTCCACGACATATCGAAGCACATAGAAATCAGGTATTTCTACATTCGAGATATGATGGAGAAAGGAGCCATAAAGCTCCAGTATGTGAGTACTGATGAACAAGTTGCTTATGTGTTGACAAAGCCTCTATCTCAAATAAAGTTCGAACACTTTTGAGACAAGTTTGGTGTGGTTCATGAAGACCTTCCCCAAAAGGGGGAGTAGTGATGTTGCAGTGGGATTGTATCATCCCTTGGCACTTAACCTAAAGTGATACATGGACCTCGGTCCTTGAGAATTAAGAGGGATTGTATCATCTTAGGAAATATGTCCATAAGTGATCCGGTGACTTTGGTACTTGAGAATGTGTGTTGATCCCGTAATTTCGAAAGGAAGGATCGTTGGTAGCTCTGTAAAGACTTGATCCCGTAATTCCGAAAGGAAAGATTATCTGAGTTCCACAGATGTGTTGATCCCATAATTCCGAAAGGAAGGATTTTCTGAGTTCCACAGATGTGTTGATCCCGTAATTCCAAAAGGAAGGATCGTTGGTAGCTCCGTAAAGACTTGATCCCGTAATTACGAAAGGAAGGATCGTCTAAGTTCCACAGATGTGTTGATCCCATAATTCTGAAAGGAAGGATCATTGGTAACTCCGTAAAAACCTAAATCCCATAATTTTGAAAGGAACGATCGTCTGAGTACCACATATGTGTTGATCCCGTAATTCCAAAAGGAAGGATCATTGGTAACTCCGTAAACACCTAAATCTCATAATTTCAAAAGGAAGGATCGTTTGAGTACAACAAATGTGTCGATCCCGTAATTTCGAAAGGAAGGATCATGTTGATGTTTTGATGATGATGATGTCAGTTTGATGATAATGATGTTTTGATGATGATCATGTTTTGATGATGATTTTTCTGATCGAAAGATCAGAGTATGATGATGTTGATGTTTCTGATCGAAAGGTCAAAGTGCTGAAGATGTTGCTGATCAAAAGGTCAAAGTGCTGAAGATGTTGTTGATCGAAAAGTCAAAGTACTGAAGATGTTGTTGCTGATCAAAATGTCAAAGTGCTGAAGATGTTGCTGATCAAAAGGTCAAAGTGCTGAAGATGTTGTTAATTGAAAGGTCAAAGTGCTAAAGATGTTGCTAATCGAAAGGTCAAAGTGCTAAAGATGTTATTGATCGAAAGGTCAAAGTTCTGAAGATGTTATTGTTGATCGAAAGGTCAAAGTGTTGAAGATGTTGATGCTGATCAAAGAGTTGTTGTCGTTGAAGATTGAATACAAAGACTATATGATGTTGAAAATCTTCCAATGATTTATAGATGTGTTACCCTGATGATGTTGATGATGTCCTCTATCTCTCTCCTACCATTTTTGTTGTTGATGTTGTTGTAGAATACCCTTTTCGTTAAGGGGATGCGTTGAAATATTGTAACTTCGAAGAATATTCTATATGTATCTTTTTTTGGTCCCTGATGGTCCTACCAGGAGAACCACTTGTATTACTTTGTACCCCGATGCTTCTAATCGGAAGAACTAATAAGAGTCATGAGGCAGTCCCCTCTAATTGTAAAGGTGGGTCATTAGCACCCCAATGTGGTTTCTTGATCCTACATGTGTAACTCGAGCCTACATGATTAACTCAAGCCTACATGCTGGATTTAATTATTAAAGTGAATGGATGAATATAAATAGAGGTGTGGCACTCCTCATTTGCAACACACACTCACTTGTGTAGTGCATTAGTGAAGGAGAGAGAAGTAGCTGGAGAAGGAGGAGGATCAATCTTTGATTACTCTTTTGGTTTTACCTTTTATATTTTTAGGGCATCTATATTGAGGAAGTTTTTGCTGGGTTTTTCCCTTCAGGGTTTTCCCAGGATAAATCTTTGTGTTATTTTTGTATGGTTGTGCTTGTTTATCTTTCAGTGATCCTTTGGCTTATGGTTATGCTGTTATGATGCTAAATGTTTTCAGATCTGATATAACCATTAAAAATTCAACAGTTAAGAGGGAGGGGGGAGTCAAAGGAGAGAGAAGAAGGTGTAGAGGGAATCATGGGATGGAGGAATGGGTAGGGGACATATATGGGGGGGATGAAGGGAGGAGAAATATAATGGGAAGGGAGGGATGGGCAGGGGAGAGATATTATGGGGGGCTGGAGGGAGGACAAATATAAAGGGAATGGATTGGTGGTGTTAGAAAATAGAACCACAGAGAAATAACATATATACAGTTAAATCATTAAATAAGATGAAAAACACATTAAACACATTACAGAGAGACACAAATATAACATGGTTCACCCAAACGATGGGATACGTCCACACAGAAATTGCCAGTACTTTTATTAACGTCCAGAAAGATGAAGGGATAAAACACACATCAATACCTCTACACTTCCTCTTCATTCTCTCACAGTCTCTCTCACACAATCACAGAGATTGTTTACAATTCTACAATACAATAAAATACCCTACCCAAGCGTATTACAATTCTTTTCTTTTATAGGGGAAATACCATGGGAAAATACTATGGTTAACCCAATACCATGGGTCTGGAAAATTGTTGGCCAACAAACATCCTAAATTTTTTTCTCATGGGCTTCGGCCCCGAACCACCATTTCTCAGGGGCGGTGCCCACGAATCCCCATTTTGGGGGCACTTCCTTGAACCCCAAGTTTGGGGAACAAGTGTACAGTAAACCTGGGGTACAAACATGACTAAATGACATCTCTAAATATGGAATATCAGGATGCACAACCAACAATATCCCACTTGCAAACTAATCACAACAACTCCACTACTGCTACACTTGCTGGACTATGCTCTAGACCTTGGACTTGAAAAATTTCTTATTTTCACCTTCATGCTTGAAGGCCAACAAAAACTGATCAGGAACTCAGTTTCTCTCTTGTTACTCCCTTTGTCAACATGTCTACAGGATTTTGGCTAGTATGTATCTTTTCCAATTTTAACAATTCTTCATCTAGAATAGATCTTATGAAATGGTGCTTGAGTTGTATAAGTTTAGTCTTGGAATGAAAGGATAAGTTCTTTGCAATATGAATGGAACTCTGACTGTCACTATACAACCTGCTATTCTCCTGCTTCTTACCCAATTCCTCCATGACCTCTGCCACCAAATCATTTCCTTTCTAGCCTCTATAACAACAACATACTCTGCTTCCATTGTTGAAAGTACAACAACCTATTGCAATTTTGAAATCCAACTTATTGTTGTTCCACCCACAATAAACGCATACCCTGTGGTGCTCCTCCTGCTTTCTTTATCACCAGCCATATCTGCATCAACATATCCCTATAGAACAGTGTCTAAACCTCCAAAACATAATGCATGAGAAGTGGTACCTCTCAAATACCTAAGAATCCATTGTACTGTTTTCTAATTATCTTTACCTAGACTATTATATACCTACTCACAAATCCCACTGCATGTGAAATATCTTGTCTTGTGCACACCATGGCATACATCAAGCTTCCAACTGCTGATGAATAGGGAATTCTTGACATGTAATATATCTCTTCTTGTGTTTCTGGACACATATCCTTACTTAGTTTGAAATGGTTCAATAAAGGTGTACTAACTGGTTTTGCATTCTGCATTCTAAACCTATGTAACACCTTTTCTATGTACTCACCTTGAGACAACATCAATTTGCGATTTTTCCTGTCTCTTGTTATTCTCACACCACGGATTTGCTTTACAGCACCCAAATCCTTCATCACAAATGATTGAGCTAGTTTTCATTTGAGCACATTTATATCTTGCATGTTAGACCCTACAACAAGCATGTCATCCACATACAATAACAAGATACTATATATTTCGTTATCTAGTCTCTTGAAAGAAATGCAATGGTTAGAATGGCATCTAGTGTAACCTTTTTCTGGCATAAACTTATCAAATTTTAAATCTCACTACTTTGGAGCTTGCTTCAGGCCATAGAATCTCTTCTTTAACCTACAAACCAAATTCTCCTTCCCTTTGACCTTATATCGCTGTGGCTGCTGCATATAAATCTCTTCCTTCAAAACCCCGTGGAGAAATGTTGTTTTTACAACAAATTGTTCAAGATGCAAATATTCTACCACTACTAGACTTAAAATAGTTCTAATTGAAGTCATTTTAACAACAAGAGAAAATATTTCATCAAATTCTATACCTTTCTTTTGTGCATTCCCCTTCACAACAAGTCTATCCTTGTACCGCTTCTTGCCTCCATCTTCTTCCTTCAACCTGTAAACCCATTTATTCTGCAATTATCTTTTTCTCGTAGGAAACTTAACCAAATCTCAAGTCTAGTTTCTTACCAATGGGTCCATCTCCCCATCCATGCCTAGATCCCACTTCTTGCTAGTTTCTACCTGCATTTCCTCTTCATAACATTCTGGTTCACCATAATCAGTCATCAATAAATAATACACTGAAGGGGAGAATCATTCAGGGGGTCTACTTAAATTGGTAGATTTTCTTACATTTGCAGGAGTTTCAGGTACCTGCTGTTGTTCTTGATTTTATGGTGCCTTTGGGACTTCATTTTATTTGATTTCATCAAGCACTGTGTACTATGTGTTTTCCTTTTCCACTTTCTTTCTCTGCAACTGATCTGTGTACATAACCTTTTCATTGAATACTACATCTCTACTCCTAATGATTTTGCAATTTTCAAAATCCCATAAGCGATAACCAAAATCATCAATCCCGTATCCAATAAAGTTATATTTCTTGGATTTAGCTTCAAGCTTTGTTCTATCATCTTTATCAATATGGACAAATGCTTCATAACCAAAATTTCTCAGAAATGAGTATTTTACCTGTTTACCTGTCCATGCCTCCTCTGGAATCCCACCATCCAAAGTGCTTGAAGGCCCTCTGTTTATTAAATAAAAAATAGTGTTTACAGCATCAGCCCAAAACTGTAAGGGAAACCCGGCATGCAATCTCATACACCTTGCATGATCCATGATCATTTTGTTCATCCTTTCTAAAACACCATTTTCTTATGGTGTTTCAGGGACCGTCTTCTCTCTGTGAATCCCATTGTGTGAACAATAACTGTCAAACTCCTTGTTGCATTACTCACCTCCATTATCAGATCTAAGACATTTCAACCTTTTTGCTATCTCATTCTCAGTCAAAGTTTTCCACTTCTTAAAAGTAACAAACACATTATATTTATGTCTAATGCAATAAACGCAAGTTTTTATACTCGCGTCATCAATAAAAGTAACATAATAACAAGAGCCACGACAAGATTGTACCTGAGTTGGTCCCCATACATATGTATGGACAAGCTCTAACTTTTCACTCTTTTTTTGTTTCCCAACCCTGAGAATTCCAAACTTACTTGCTTCGGATTCAGAAGGAGTTTCCTTGAGTGGAGAATCTACTTCCCCTTCTCACTCATGTGGATAAGCCTATGATTCCACAATGCCACACCAATTTCTGTGGAAGCTATAGAAATAGAATAATCAATATTATGATGACATAAATATAATGTACCTTCTCTATCTCCTTTTTCTATTACTAGTGATCCTTTAGTGATATTCCACCATGTTTCTCCAAATGCAGACAAACAACTGCTATATCCTAACTTCCCTGTTGAGATCAGATTTCTTTTCATAGAAGGAATGTTCCTTACATATTTTAGCAGCCATTCACTTCTAGTATTTAACTTAATACGTACCTTACCCTTTCCAACAATTTTACATGGTTCATCATCCCCCAATAAAACATGTCCAAAATCACCTTGAACATAATTATGAAAGTATTTCCTATGGGGTGTAGCATGACATGAAGCCCGTGAATCTACTACCTAGTAATCACTAGTGTTATCTAATGCAATAATCAAATCATCTTGTAACACATCAACTGCTACATTCTCTTCCTGAGTAGTCTCTTGTTTCCTCTCACCTTTCTTCTTTGGTGCTCTGCAGTCTTTCTTCAAATGTCCTTTCTTACCACAGTTCCAACTCCCTATTTTTCTGAATCTGGACTTGGATCTACCCTTTTTAGACTTGTTACGATTTCCTGGGCTCCATACTCTCTCATGTTGTCCTCCTATGCTCTCCATGGTCAAATCATTACCTGATGTCTCACCTGTTCTTTTTATTTGCATTTCCTCACTAAGAATAACACCAAAAATGTCATCAAACTTGAGAGTGTTTGAACTAGGGATAGAGTTACTTACAGCCATGACCAAGCTATTGCAACTTTTTGGCAATGAGCACAAGTTTAGAATAGCCTTAGCCTCATCATCAAATTTCGCTTTTACAGAACTTAACTAACTGGTAAGTGTATTAAACTCATTTAAATGGTCAGCAATAGATCCATTTTTTGACATCTTCATATTAAATAAATGCTTCATTAAAAATACCTTGTTGGAAGCCGAGGGTTTTTCGTACAACTTACCCAATACGATAATCACACCCTTTATTTTTTTTCTTTCAAAATATTGAAATCCACCGACAAATCTAGGCACAGTCGTATTTTTCCCAATGCCTTTCTATTAAGAACCTCCCATTCTTCATCCTTTGTAGTCGTCAGTTATTTTTCTTTTCCGCTCAATGACAAGTACATATCCTTCTAGTGCAGATAGTCCTCCATTTTCTTCTTTCATAACTAATATTTTTGGCCGTTAAATTTCTCGACCCTAAACTTTCCCTCTTCCACCATTTCTCCCACACGAACCAGGAACCCTTCTTTCCTGCAAGTTTACCAGTGAAATAGACATTTTGGATTTGATACCAATTGTTAGAAAATAGGACCGTAGAGCAATACTAGATATGTAGTTAAATCATTAAACAATATGCAAAACACATTAAACACATTAGAGAGAGATACATATATAACATGGTTCAACTAAACGATGGGCTACGTCCACACAGAAATTTCCAAATTTCCAACCCTTTTATTACCGTCTAGAAAGATGAAGGGATACAACCTGCAACAATACAAATGCACTTCCTCTTCAGGCTCTCATAGTCTCTCTCACAAAATCACTGATATTGTTTACAATATTACAATACATTGCAATACCCTACCCAGCCGTATTACAATGCTTTTCTTTTATAGGGGAAATACCATGGGAAAATACTATGGTTAACCCAATACCATGGGTTTGCAAATATGTTGGCGAACAAAAATCCCAAAAAAATTTCTCGGGGGCTTCACCCCCGAACCCCAAGGTTGGGGAACGAGTGTACAGTAAACCTGGGGTAAAAACATGACTAAATGATATCTTTGAATCTGAAAGATCAAGCTCCACAACCAACATGGTGGGAGGGGAATAAATATAAGTGGGAGGGAGGGCCCTGGGGTCTTAGAGATTGTCAAGGGATAAAACCTCTAATTTAGTCCCTAAATGAAGCTTGTATGCATCTAGGACCACTAATAACACCTTAAACCACCATATGTTACCTCTTGATGCCATTCTTAGCTTTGCATGTGGGAATTGACACCATTCGCTTGTTTTAATCATTAAGGATGGGTCTAGATACCCATAACATGGTTGAACAACCAGGAAACCTAGGTCGTAGACACTAAAGGAATATTCTAGGGATCCACAAGAAAGAATAATGTATCAAGCCACCACACATGACCTCTCTAGGGGGGGTTTTCCCTTAGATTAGGGATATGCAAGAAATTGGGATTTTTTTTACAGTAGTTATGGGTCTCTAGGCCATATGCATGGCAATTGGAGGAAACCCAAGCCTTGGGCCCTAAATGAATCCCTTGGTCATTGAAGGTCAATAAGGAGACTTCAAACTACCATGGAGGACCTATTGATGGTATCCCTACCCAAAAACTAGGGATAATCATGCCATCGAGAGGTTTTAATAATAGACATGGTTCTCAAGGCCTTATACATGGTTGACGGAGTAAGCCCAAGCTTTAGTAGATAAAGGAATATTATATCCATCTAAGGCCTAAAATGATACCTCGAATCACCTCACACGACTTACAAGCACTAGGAATGGGTCGTGTGGCCTTCGACATTGTTGGGGGAGTAAACATTGGGATTAGAATCTAAAAAAATATTATAGGAATCCATGACCATGAAAAACACCTCAAATGACCAACCATGACCTCTTGAAGTTACCCTTTCCTTCGAGTGGTGACATGGATACCGTTAGAAGGTTTTGGATAGTAGATATGAATCCATGGGTCTTGGAAATTGTTAAGGTAGGAAACATAGGCCTTGTACCATAAAGAAAACTTCTTAGAATATATTTTTAAGAATGAAATTTGATCCACCATACATGGCCTCATGAGCATATCTGTAGCCTCCATGTAAGGTAATTAGAAATAATAGGATGTCTTGAGCACTACGTATGGATATCAAGGTCACATACATAGTTGTGGGAGAAACCCTAAGCCGTAGGCCCTAAATGAAGGTTATAGGAATCTTGACCAATAATTACCGTGATCTTTTCTTTTTAGATGAGGTTTCTCTCAAAGCCTATCCACTAACTTGGTAAACTCTTTATTATTCTCGTACTAAGCTACTAAAGCTAAAACGCATACGCGTTATATCGCATATGCGATATGGATAAAGCTAAAATGCATATGCGTTATAACGCATATGTGTGTTTTTAAAATTTAAAAACTCAGCGGAAATAAGGCTTGGAATTATGTTCGTAAATAGCTTCGGACTACCGAACCTATTGGCTAGGAAAAATAAACCATGGCTATTGGCTATCTTTTAGAACTCTATCAATATGCTCAGTTTCGATGGCGTGTTATTCTATGACAAACACACTATTTTTTTATGAAAATTTAGAATTATGTAGAGTACGATATTATGATTTTGAATATGTAATTTTTTCCTTAAAATGTATGTTTTATTTATTTATTATTATTTTTCTAAATGACACACGTCATTTTTCAGAAATAAATACATCGATTGTTTTTTTATATAACTTTTGATTTCCTTCACCATTTCCCAAGAAAACTATATGGTGCACTAAAAGAGAGTGAGCTATACAATCTTATATATAGAAATCAAGGATTTCATTGATTCTTCCCCTAAAGTGTTGCACCCGCACAAAAATTTTCATTTCAAGCTTTTTTGACTTCAATAATTAATAATAATAAAAATAATTCATGAAAAATTCTGAATAAATAGTGTTGCACTAGGGCCATATGTCCATTATATGTCTGAGACATTTTATCCAAAATTAACATCGTTTACCTCATATAGTGCTGCACCCACACAAACATATATGTTATGATGTGCTGAAAATGTCAAAACCCAATTTAACGAAAACTAATTTTATGATCATTTACACACATTTTTCTGCATAAATGTTATATATTATGAAATCTGATTCAATTACCTATCTTTTGTCTTTTTACTTCATCTTCAAATATGTTAGGGAAGTACCCCTAATTGTCACCTAAAGTCAAAGGTTCCATGTTTTTTCAATATTATGATGGCATCTAAAGTGTCTTTAAAGGAGTCCATGATTGTGCATCATCCCTTGTATCCAAAAATAAATATAAACAAGTTGAGGAGCCCTAGACGTGAACTAGCGGTTTCGTGAGGAGATGACCCTCATGTATATATGCATGCTATATTTCTTAAAGAATATTTCAGCGAAGAAATGTTTGTAACATCAAGGCCATAAGAAAGGTATCTATGTGATTTCTAGTACTTTATGCACCATAATATGATGAATGATGAAACATTGGATTGCAAATTTGTATAGGTGGTGAATCTCAATGTGACAAA
The DNA here is from genome assembly GCA_001517045.1 of Pseudotsuga menziesii. Taxonomy (NCBI): domain Eukaryota; kingdom Viridiplantae; phylum Streptophyta; class Pinopsida; order Pinales; family Pinaceae; genus Pseudotsuga; species Pseudotsuga menziesii. The sequence continues at coordinate 114,894 of LPNX010041379.1, forward strand.
TTTCATAAAAGGATTGTTGTTATGTGCATTAGTAATTTATTTTAATTCATAAAAATTTCAGAATATGTGAGAACGTTATGATTAGTATATGTTATATTAATGTGATATGAATTACCTACATTGCAGAGGAATGTGCAAATGCTTAAATGTACTTGGGAAAAGTATTGCTATACAAAATTTATAGATATTGTTGATAAAATGGCAAAGTCATTTGCTAAGAAATGAAAATACCTTAATGATTTGTTTCAAATTATGGATGCTATATATATAATATGTAAGACTAACAGATAATGAAGGTACATTTTCAAGGAAAATTCAATCTTTAAAATTATCATGGACAACAACAGTAGTTATGACAGACAAGATGTAGTAGATACATTCAGAAGAAAATCCAAAGAACGCAACAATAGATAAATCTTGATACATTTGAAAGGAAAAGTGTATGTTGACCAAGAAAATAGTTGTTTTAGAGATGTGAAATATGGGAAATATCAGGTCAACTATCCTGCTATCCTCAGTTGATCAATTGAATTTAATCAATTTCAATCTTTTGCATTGCATTGTGTTGCATCTCCTTTATAGCTTCCTTCAAAATGGATTACTAGATAATCCCCTTTTACATTTATTTTTCATAGGTTGAATAAATTGTGGCCCCTTAGATATCTAATTGGTTTAGCCCACGGAGGGAAACTCCAACGTCGACTAAATTGCAATATAAGAGGTGTCTCAAAATAATCAAATGAAAGTGACATCTTTGTTTTATCTTAATTTCCAATAATGGAGTTTTCAAAACGAAGAGGAAATTGAAGCTTGGAAATTCTGCCACCTGATATGCTATTCTAATATAAAATTTTCGTGACTAAAATTTCCCATCTTCTAGCAGAGCCATACACCGAAATTGTTCAAGTTTCAATAAATAAGATTACATGAGATTACATGACAAGTCTTGAATAAGTAGATTGGTGAATACTTTCGCTATGGTATATAAAGAACGAACTGATCAATATATCTGGAAATTCATCTCTTAAATCTCCATCTCCAAAACCCCTCATTGTACATTCAAATAATGTGGATTTGGAATTTATCTATTATATTTCTAGTTGTTTATAGTCCTCAAAATCCCACGTGAGGGAAATTTAAATTACTGATTTAAATTGCAAAGAAAAAAGTGGGCATCTTGGGATTATAATTCACTCCCGATATAACCAAGCAACATGAGCCTCATGCAGAAACTCCCTATTTTCCCTTTTATTCCCTTTTTCATTCGACCCCACATCTTCTCCTTATTTCTCCATTCTGCTACCACCTCCGCTCTACACCTCACGCGAAAAACAAAAAACACCCACCAAAATCACACTGCAACCTTTTACCATGCAAATTCCATAGTCCCAAATCCACACTAATCTTAAATCAAACACCAAAGGTGTCCATAGAAAATCAAGAGGGAAGGCTCATAACGATAGAGATGACATTCCCCTCAAATCAACCGACACTATCAATTTCTCTGATTGTTTCTTTCTACCACCAGTACTTCCACCTATCAAATCACCTAACTAAGTTGCACATATTGTGTTGGGCACATTTGGGAAAGCTTCCCATTAATGACTCCTTAAGTGGCATTCAATACTCATATTGTTTCAGAGCATTCAATGCAACTGCAGCAGGCATCTTAAAGGTTGGATCTTAAACAATTTTAATCCAAGGGTTAGCATGCCTACTGCAGTAGCATTGTCGCATTGAATGCTCTGCAGTAGGCTAAGTATTGATCGCCCATAATAACACCATCTAACCGCATGATGATACGCTTAAACCACACTTGTAGAATCATCGCCAATCACACAGCACAACCTCCATGTCAATCTATCTTTCTTCCACACCCGCATTCAAGGATTTATTATTTATATAAAAATATATATATTCATAGGATAGAAAATTAAATATATTTTCACTATAATATATTTATAAGATTGAAAATTAATTATTTGTCCTCATAAATAATAGAGTTTTATGATATGTTCCATCTACATCGTACATACTCTTGAGAGTACTCGAACGATAAAAAAAATCTAAGTCAAACCTCTTTCCATTTTTATTTTAGAAATTACATTTTTATCAGACCTATATCTCCACAATATGAAAAGAAAAATATTTTCATTTCAGCCATGATCACAATTTCATTTATTTAACGTAATATATGCATGCACTCGCGCAAGTGATTAATGCCTTCCCCGTTGTTGTTCTTTCATATTGTGTTTTTTAAGTTCATATCTATTTTATTAAGCATAGATAAAAATACAGATAATAGTACAATTTAGTGTATTTATCAAACACAAAAGCAAAACTAGTAAAAGCATAACAGCTTTGCCCGAAGGTGAAAGGCATGTTGTGACTATTTGGGCGATCATTTGGAAGATGGGAAAACAGATCTTACAAAACATACTAACAGTTTGAGACAAAAAAAACCTGACTTAACCTTTGCCCGAAGGTGAAAGGCATGTTGTGACTATTTAGGCAATCATTTCGAAGATAGAAAACAGATCTTACAAAACATACTAACAGTTTGCGACAAAAAAACCTGACTTAACCTAAACAAAACTTCTCTAGGGAGCAATAAACCAGAAAATAACCATAACTAGAAAGAGGAAACTTGGTGCAATAAACCTGGCATTAAATCTTTTCAAAAGGCACTTCGGTGATTGGGCAGGAGTAACTGCTGCCCCATTGCAGGCCCTATACTTTAGTGCTCTCGACATCTTCACCCGAAACCATTGGCGCTGCTGTGTGATCCGCTTCCGCTTCCTTTGGGATTGTCCGAGATTTCCTTACTGTTGGTGGTAGGTTGTTTGACTCGTAATGGAGACGTTTTCCTAGGTGGAGGTTCCTTTATAGACTTTCCTTTTTTCTGGCAAACTGGCGTTGAGGAGGTGGAGGAGAAATGGGAGTGGTTTCGAGGACGGGGGAGAAGCTGGGTGTAGGGATGGGAGATGGGTGAGGAGGAGCAGAGGCTGGAGGCACTGGGGGGTTCCTGAGTGGAGGAAGGAAGAAGAGGGACCAAAGTCGCCTAGGGTGGCACGGGATCAGGTTGAGCATGGCCAGCAGATTGACCTTCTGGAGCGTGACCAGAAGGTTGAGCTTCAGAGGTGGCAGGGTTGGTAGGTTGGTTGTTCTTTTGTATTGTTTCTCTGTCTTTAACGTGTCATAAAATTGAATTGCGCAACAATTTGTGTACAAAAAAGAGAGCTACTACAAGATAATTACCTACCGGATCCAGACAATTGTGAGGGTAGTGTATTGTTTTACTTTTTTGAAAAGTGATATGCACATTGCAAAACGTGACTATCCATGAGAAAGATTAAAATCTAGGAGGTACCCTTTCATGCATACAAGAACAAAAAGTACAAATTTACCCCAAATAAAGTGGATGACGTGTTCGTGGAAATCTGCTAAATTGGATGGCATGCTTATGAATCCTATAAGAATTTTAATTTTATATAATACATTAAGAGAATGATCATCTCACAATGAAAATCCAAGAGTCGACCTTTCAAGCATACATAGAACAAAAATTAGAAATGCCACAACTAAATTGGATTACACTCTCATGGAAATCTCTCGAGTTATCAAGCATATGAAATGGTCAATAAATCCTATAGGAGCTTCTTCTTATTTATTTTTAAGATACTCTTGAAAAAACACATGCAATCATCCATGATTTTATGGCATGGTTGGAATTTGATAGATATATACGGTATGAGGTATTTGAACGTCAAATACTTTTAAAAAATTTAACAAACTATCTCAAAGAACAGGTAAATAATTATCCGAACACTACATTTTGGCGATCAATTATTTTTCAAACCATCATTATTTTTTATTAATAGGCCTAATTATTTTTCAAACCATCATTATTTTTTATTAATAGGCCTATTAAGCTATGTGTACACTTAGATAAGTGGCTTGTGGTAGGTTGTTGTTATGACATATGTAATAAGATAGATTGCTTTTGCTCCTCGATTGAAATTTTTTCAATGGTGATGTCTTTGCTTTTGTTCAATTTTTTCTTTCTTGCTTATATTGGTCTGGCCTACTGATGTTTTAATATGGAGTAGTGCCCTCTCTAGCCTTTCTTCCCTTAGTTTTCAAGTCCAAAAGTGCAACTCCTAGAGAGAGATGGGTACCATTTTAGGAGGAGAAGTCAAACATACATGCTTGCTTTTCTGTTGGTTATAGGTCACACAATTTAGAAGTCCTTACTGAATTTAGAAATCCATTTATCTAGACACTTTGAAAGTGTCATCCTATGGTTGTCACATAATTGGAACTACTGATTCTAGTAAGATTTATTTTCTATTTTTTATAAAATTGATAATATTCTAAAAATAAATTTTAATGAAACTATTTGTTTTTTTATTAAATATGAATTTTTTTTTGTTATTTGGATGTTGGGTTGGGTTAACACTTATTACAAGACAAAAGCATGAAAATATGGTTTTGTTGTGGGATGCTCCATCCCATTTTGTGCACTTCCAACACTTAAAAGTTACAATTTATAGGTGTGGTTTGGTAAAAGCTTTTAACATATCTATCTATATTTAATGCCAAGATATGTGTAATAAGCATATCTTATATATTCAATTTACTATGTCAAATTATATAAGTTTGCATTACTCTATTTTTATATAATAATAAAAAATCTAAATTCTTTTAGTTATAAATAAAGTAAAACACAAAAAAAATTATTTTGTCAAATTCATGGATAATACATAAACAACCTCATCGCCTAGGATTTCCATATGTGCAAGTTCACATACAATAATAGTTGAGGAATGGAAAAAGAGTCCATACCTATGCAAAACAACCTTAGTAAACTTCTTTTGATAGAGGAATAAGAGAACATCATAGTACACTCTCTATTATAGTGTGTTTTTTAATAAACCATGTTTACAAAGGTTTCTACAACTCAAGTATTCCTTATTGGAATAAAATGTCACAAATTTCAAATACATCATTGTTACAACATGTTAACCTTCAAATTTTGGTATGTTGCATGTATCTTGACATTAACATGTGAAAAAAATTCCAAGTTTCATGTTTTGTTTGTTTTCTAAATGTATTACTTAATATATTCCATGTATTTATATACATAATTCATACATATATTACTTTTAAATGATTATATACCTAGTAATACTAATAATGCACTTAATATATTCCATGTATTTATATACATAATTCATACCCATATTACTTTTTAAATGATTATATACTTTATATACATAGTAATACTAATAATACATTATTGTTAAAAAGTTATTTTTCGCCAAAACAATTGTGTAATGGGCAAAAGATTTTGTGTTACATATAAATATCTTACAAACTCTAAAGATTTTACGTTACCTGTAAATATCTTACAAAATCTAAAAGAAATGGATGACTAGTCACCTAAAAGCAAAACACCCTCCTTTATATGCTCGAAACTAAATAAGTTTCAAGCATGTGATTTAAATACATTTATTGGAGAAAAATATGTAGTATAGCGGAAGTAATGGGACAATGGATTAAAGTCTGAATACTATTTATTTATTTATATATGTTAGTATAGTTATAAGTAAATTGATTGGTAAATATTGATAGGTATAATTAATCATTTAGTTTTGTGAAGATAGTTGGTTGTTAAATAAAAGTTAAAATATATAATTTTATATCCATTATTTATACCAAATTGTTAGATTTAATTATGGCGATAGGCATTTAGATACTATCATAACTGTCATAACTGTCATAACCACAAGTAAAGCAGCACATTACTGTTAATAGGAACAACTAACCACTTAGTTTTGTAAATATAGGTAGGTGTTAAACAAAGGCTAAAATATATAATTTTATATCTATTATTCATACGAGATTGTTAGAGTTAATATAACCACAAAAGAAATACTATTTAATAAACAAAGAAAACAAAAAGTGATATGAAAAACAAAAACAAATTGTTACTCATTTCTTTCACCACCATTTAAAATCTTAATCAATATGCATTTAAGCATAACAAGATACGAGGACCATGAAATAAATCCATGCTGTACACTTACGTTAATCTTGTTGATCCGGTCAAGCAAATCCAAAATCTAAGATAATATCTAAATGCATATCTACATAATTGGTATGTAGTTCTAACTACAATACAATAGAATTAGATATATCGTTCTACTATATTATGTAGAGATGGAAGCTACCATTTTTGTTTTTTTATATTCGATTTTGAAATGTTCTTCGTGAGCTTAGTTTAAATTTTGAAATTCCAAACTACAAACACTTTTAAAAAATAGTACACAAGTGGAGTTACCATTACGATATCCACTTTGTCATACTTTCTTATAAACCAGTCCATCCATTATTTACTTGAAGATTCACAGCGGAACTTCTTAGTTAATTATAGGATGCCTTACTCATCCCATTTCAACCTTCAAGAAATCACATATCATATCCACCTATCGCCAATCTCATCTCACAAAATTTTAATCACTATAAACATTTCTGTTGGAAATATTAATTACTCGTTGATCCACATAGCATATTAGTCGACTCTGTCAGATTCTGTAGCAGGTCAGTTTCTGTCAGACAAGCTGACATAATGAAGAGTTCATGTCTCTCATATATAAAGCAATCGAATTAAAATTCTAAAGTTAAGTTTTTAGGTAGATATTTATTACAGTCTTTAATCTTAAGTCGGTAGCTTCACAGAAAAGCAATTTTAGTCTGTCTATATGAAGAAGAAGAAGAAGATTCTAAATAGATAGACATAAAGAGAATAAGAGAAGTGTGTAAGTGCACAGAGAAGAAGAAGGAAAAACCCTGTGAAGAGTTCAAAGCTCAAGCTTCTGTGTTTTGGAATATGTTGAGAATTGAAACTATGTAAAAGCATGAAACATCCTTGTATATTTCCAAGTTTTTATTCACGTCAATAGTTCTTTGGTATGTTGTCAAAATATATAAATCCACAATTTTATGGTTGAATGCATGCTTTATTTATGTTCACACCTTCTACATATTTACTTGAGTAAATGTTGTTTACATTTCCCATTTAGTGAAATACACAAAGAACTCATATTTATTTTATCCTGTAAAAGTTTGATTTTTTACCTGCAAAGTGCTCGACATAAATATTCTTTAATATTTGGTTATATGATATTGTGAGTGAGTCACAATTTATCCCAAGTTACTCATCAGTGAAAAGTATTTTTCATATTATAAGTCTTAATATTAGGAAATATCATTTTATAAAGTTCGACTGGAAGTAGTAAGTTAGTCAAGGTCACATTCCTATCGCAGTAAAAATTGGTCGAAGTAAAGTGAGTCTGTCAAGGTAAAAGGGTGCCGAGTGAAAATTCTATAAGGTGAGTCACACATAAGTCTATCGCAACTTGTCTTGTCTGTCGCAACTAGTTACTTACAGTAAATCCTTGTCATGGTAATTCTGTTGAAGTATTTAATTGAAGTAAAAGGTGGGGTTCTCAAAGGCTCTTGGTTGCAACCCCAAAAGTAAAAGAAACGAAAGTTTATGACAGTGTGGTAAATCAAGTTAATCATCAAAGTCGTCATTTCCCTAGATTTGGTATCAGAGCTCATACTAGGGAAAGAAACCTCAAGTCTTAAAAGGGAAAAAGTAATTTTCTAAGGAAAAGTTTAAAATTTAAAATGGCTTCCACTTCTGGTTCACACATGTCGAGTTTACAAACTCCAATTTTTACAGGAAATAATTATGAGTATTGGTCTCTAACAATGAAGGCTTTGTTCAGAGGTCAAGATGTTTGGGAGATAGTTCATAATGGTTATGTAGAACCAACAGATCATGAATCATATAATAATCTCATGCAAGCTGAGAATGGTTCCCTGAGGGAACACGAGAAGAAATATGGAAAAATATCTATTCGACATACACAAAGCCATGCATGGAAACATACTCCCAAGAGTAGCAGCAACAATTACCGCTAAGCAGGCATGGGGCACATTAGAGACCGAATATCAAGGCTTGGACAAGGTAAAGACTTCCAAGTTGTAGATTTGGAGAAGAGATTTTGAATCTTTGTTAATGAAAAAAACATAGTCAGAAGACTCATTCTACATTAGAGTTTTCCGACTGATAAATCATTTGAAATCTCATGGAGAAAACATAGAAGACAAAAGGGTGCTTGAATAAATTCTTAGAAGTATTCCCCCAAGATTTGAATCCTTGGTTGTGACCTTGGAAGAAAAAAAATACATGTTAGTGTTTACCATTGATGATTTTGAAGCTTCACTCATCAATCATGAACACAGAATCAATAGATCAAATATATCATTGGAAAGTGCATTCATAGCGTAGTCATCCATAAGCCATGGTAGAGGTAGGGGGAGAAATAATTATAGAGATAGAGGAATAATTTCTTCCAGAGGAGGACACGACAACAGTCCTGCGAATGTCGCTGGTAGAGGTCAGAATCATAACCCAAGTTAGCCATGTGGTCATAGGTTTGATAAATAAAAAATTCAATGTTATTATTGTAAAAAAATTAATCATTATGTGTATGAATGCAGGAAGAAGCAGCATGACCAAGGAAGGAAAATCTAGAACCATTCTACAAACACCAGCACTTCATTCAGCACAATGTTGATGGCATGTACATCCCCAATCAAATGCAACATCATCCAAGAAATTCCATGCAACATATGGTATATAGATTCAGGTTGCAGCAATCATGTGACCGGTAATTTAAATTTATTTTCCAGTCTAGATAATTCGGTTCAAACTGATGTTACACTTGGAAATAATGTCCAAGTCACTATTTTGGGAAAAGGTACTGTTGGTATTCTTATCAAACGGGGGGAGTGTAAGATTATGCCTGATGCCTATCATTTCAAAGGTTTGAAACACAATTTGTTGAGTATTGGACAAATAATACATAAAGGTTATGAAGTGCACATAGAAGACAATAATGGTGTGATTAAAGACATACATCCAAGCAACCAGATGATAGCAAAAGTTCCAATGAAAAGTAATCACTTGTTTCCATTGAGGATAATTCCATACATGGAAGGAAAGACAAATACATGGGATGAATTCAAGGAAGAAAGCAAAGAAAAATACATGCATAACAACAAGAAAGAAAATAATAGCATTGAAATTCAAGCAACGTTTCAAAGAGAAGTTCAGGATGAGTCTTGATTGTGGCATTTCAGATTTGTACATTTGAATTTTGGTGGGTTGAAGCTAATGCACATGAAGAATATTGTGAAAGGGTTTCCATTGATCGGAAAAACAAAGAGAGTTTGTGAAGGATGCATGTAATATTCTAAATTTTTACCTTAACAATAATGGGCATGAGTCCCATTTCACATGAGTTACTTTGATATTTATGTTTGTATATTGGGCATAAGGCCCCACCGCACATGAGTTATGTTGATTATTTAGATATTTTGGGCGTATACCAATGCATATGTTTTATTTATCATGTATGTGACTTTCTATATTTGGCATGGACCTTGATGGATAAGATTATTGTCGTAGTACGATGTACTGGGGGTATTATATGATGTACCTTAAATGCATATTTTGATATGATTTTTGTGATAAGATATGCAGAATAATGAATGCACTATTTATTTCTATAATGTGTTGGGCATGGACTGTGAAGTACATGAGTGATGATATTTTTTTTTTAGCGCAATCTCTAGAGCACATGAGTGATTAGATTTTATGTCGAGCGCAAGCTCTAGAACACATGAGTTATGATATTTTGTGTTGACCATAAGCTCTTGAACACATGAATTACAAGAGTTGGAAGTGTTGGGCATAAGCCCTAGAGCATTCCAAATTGATGTTGAGCATAATATTTGGAGCATCATATCCTTGGCCATTGTATCCCTAGGTGTATTATACAAGTACATCCTAGCATTAGTGTTGAGTGAGAGGCTCTAGAATTGCACTAAGTGTAACTCCTATTTTTTAGAGTTGAGCTTGGGCTCTGAATAGCGCTAGGAGTTACTGAAATTAATTGTGTTGAGTGAGAACGACTCTGAAAATCATCGATCTTTATCTTACTTATTTTTAAGTTGATTAAATGAAATTTCAAATTTCTACTTCTCATCAAGTAATGAAGAACTACCATGATACACAAGGTAATCCAACATGCAAGGATTTTTAGAGGTGCCTAGCTTAGTTGACCAACCCTACCTAAAGGCCTTAATAAAAGAAATGATTATAAGCTAATTAAAGTGCCATGCAAATGAGATCATGTTATATGATGCCTAAATAAATATTAACAATATAAGATA
>LPNX010041379.1:125571-211837 GCA_001517045.1 Pseudotsuga menziesii
ATGATTAAATAAATATTTAATCTTAAAGAGTCAAATTAGGAATTAGTAAAAGGGTTCCTAAGTTAAGAAAAATAATTATTAACTTCACATAAATCAATTAAATATTGTTTTCAAGACGATAATGGATTCTTGATCTAACTGAAGTTTTGAAACAACTGCCCTTTTTCCTAAAGATTGTCTATAAATACCCAAGCCAAGGAAAGGCTTAGGGATCTGATCGTTATTATTTGCCTAAGAAATATTGGAGAGCAATTTTCCAAAAGTAGGCAATCTTATATATAGCCTGATATTCCAAATAAGAGAAGCCTCACCTTCAGGAGATCTAGACTACTTGCATGTTGGAACTAGCTTGGGGTGATCCAGATTAGAACCAGGAACCATTCTGGGTCATGGTTGGGAGGAACGTGGTAGTTCCCAAGTTATCCGGTTAACATATCTAAGGTAAGAGAATACTGGTGTTCATTAATTTTGTGTGTTTAAGTGTGCAAGGTTTGTGCCATTAAACAAATTGAATAGTTATAGGTATGAGGATTCTACCTTTTTAAAAGTTCTATAAATCATGTATACATATTTTTACTTATAGTATTTATGCTCTGGATTGAAAAGATGCAAATTTTACTTCCGAGTTGCTCATCTGTTTCAAGTTGTATTTATTGTTTAAAGTAAAACTCAGATTTTAAATTCTAGATAGAATTCTAGGGCTAAACAGCTATCAGAGTTATATGTATTTAGTGTAGAAATTTATGTTAGAATTTGTAACCTAGAGTCAAACCCTAGCTACTAGTTAAATCTTAAAAACTATAACCTAAGTTAGATCCTAGATCTCATATTAAAATAAACCATAGATTAACAACATGTCTAGATAAATAAACCTAATAATAAACAAACTCATCTAGTCCTAAACTAAAAATTATTTTAACTCTACACAACCATTAAAATAAATATTAAATAAACCAATTACAAATGTATTTATAAATAATCAGACTAGAGATCGAATCTCTTAATTTACCAACTCAAAACCTTTAAAATGAATCACACTGCTGGCAGATTACATATTGACAACAAACACATCATCCCAATATATAATTACTCATAAAACTATTACCATTAAACCAAACAAAACATTATAATAACATTGTAATCCAATTTATAAACAACTATAAAAAATACCAAAGGCATGAAGGCCGAGAGCCTATCCACGTTTTCTTTCAAATCGTATCATTAAATACCAACCCCTATAAATATTATTTAAGATGCGCAGCAGTCAAATCCTGTAAGGTGTGGCTACTAGCCAGTTATTTTCTAAACAGAGTCTATCCCCAAATGCATCACGTTAGTGGAACTCCAAGAACCAACACGTTATTCACCACATAAAACCATTTTTACAAATCAAGGGATTACAATATCTAAACACAATCAAAGTATCTACGAACCCAAGCTCGAATCCTATAATTAAGAACTAACATACTCAACACTTTACAGGTTGTGTTATTCATGAAGGGTTCAATCCTTATAGGTTGTCGTAATTTATTTAAAACACCACATATAAACTAAATAATAGAGCTACGCTCTTTCCCTACAAACAAAATAACACAACCACGTTTTGTTTCCATGAAAGTTAAAATACATCTACACAAGTTGTGTTGCAAACGCAAATCCTGGGCCATGTGCTTACAGCTGCCTGTAGAAATACGACCAAACTGTAATCAAACAGAGATACATTCTCATATTCAACCAAACACATCCATTAAAACCTCATTTTACATCATTCACATCCTTTATCAAGCCTTGGCACTGCATGTGCCATCGCATAGCAATGCCACTGTTAACTTTTAAAGAAACACATTACAATTACAGATCCATTTTACAAACACAACAAAAAAACCCAAGAAAACTTATTTTTAAAAAAACTCCATTTTATATCTAAATGGTAAACGAAACACATGGATCTGAGTCTCTATTAACTAGTCACAATATCGAATTTACAATTGCATATCCATGCAAAGGCTTTACATAGTCGCATTTACATAATACCCAAAACGAATCGAATAAACCCTGACATTTGACCAAACAATGAATAACTTAAACCATACATCTCCCAGACCAAGTTTCGAAACCCTTTGATAAAACACAACAAGTGTAACATTTGGGTATAGGCCCATTACCATTCGCGGGCCTTACCAGGAACGGTCACCCAAGAAACCCAACAACTCTTCCTTCCCAAAACAAAGAGTACCCACGATATCCTCACCTGCAACAACGAAACCAAGCTTGGATCATAACTATGAAAATCAACTGAACACCAAACCAAAAACTCGAAGGTGCAATCATACGAACAGTGCATAACTACCAGCATGCTCAAGGTATTATGGTTGTGCTGCATGGATGCGCAGCTCCCACCGGGAGTGTGATCCCTCCCTACAAACCAAAACACATACCACAGAAATGAATACAAAACCCTAACACAGTGCATAAGGCAGGAAGCCTACGAAAACCAAGGTGCATTCAATGCGCCAACCTAGCCACCACCTCCATGAAATTAGAAACCCATAAGTCTATAGTGTGGATTCACACTTTTTTCCACCATATTAAAACCCATCACCATAGTTTGCAAAACCCTCTCATAATACGATTTGACTAGGTCTTTACCATAAGTTTCGATGGTATACATTATGTCATAACAAAAACCCCTCACCATTAAATATCAAGCATAAAAGTTTAACAACCAAGGTTTTAAACCTTCATCACATAGTTCTACAAACATGCTTATAACATAATCCATTTTCACCATATTTATAAGGTATAGGCTAGGCTTAGGCCCTTTGACCTCTTTTAACTTTTTAGCATAGGAATAACGTTGTTTAGGTGTGGATTGATGTAGATGTTAGGACGTTGTTTTTACCACGTTCACAAGAATAAGTTCACCAGCGAAATCACCTGCAGAGGAATATAAAACACATGCATTAGTTCATGATGAACTAAGTAAACCCCATAGCATAGGAGCCTTACCTTTTCGAGAAGACCTCTAAGGGGCATAGCCTCGCCACTGCACCCCTTGACATAGAGAAATAAGTCAGCCTCTTAATATTGAACAATAAACAAAATAAAGAAATGAAAAATGAAAATAAGACGTAAAACATAGTAAGTATCGACAATGTACAATAAATAACATAGACAAGAAAAGTAATTTTATAAGCACATCGAAGTGTCAAATTGTAATATGTAGACATCACCATCATGCAGGAAAAACACACAAAGAAAACAGCAGACAAAACTTAGGCTTAGTTCTCCGAACAAAGTTTTATTTCGCAATAAGAAAATGAAGATGTCCTTAAGATCTAGCACTTTATTAGCCTACAAAAAAAGTTTCTTTTTGGATTTTAGGGACATTACAAGTGGTATCATAGCCCAGTTTCAAACACTAAGAGACCTAGTGGGTGCTACCAAACATTCATTGCAGAAATAAACATTTCAAAACTATATTTGAATTTTTTTTTAAACTAACAGAAAATTTTTGTTACTAAATATTTTAAATTACAAGATCTAAAAGAACAGTCCAGATCATGAATACAGAAGAAGACAACAGCCGATAAGGAAATCTCAATTCCCCAACACTAGAAGAAGAATTGGTAGTAGAATTAAATTATAATCTAATGAAAACCATATAGATTCTGCAAGAAGACTTGCAAAGCTTCAAATATGACAATATGAATGAAATAAAAGAGCAACAAGCAATCAGTGAAGCTTTACTTTGGAACATGATGGGAGGAATCCCTCATGGATAGCCTACTCATTCCACCAATAAAACTAAAGAAAATAATCATTGCAAATGGGCCAGCAGCCCAAGGGAAGGGGGAAAATAGGAGCACACAACTAAGCTTCCAAAAAGAGATTATCACAGTCTTTCCTTTGATAATTCACTTTCTCCTTGCCGAAAGAGGCAGAAAAATGATGACAACCTCCAAGGAGAATTTTGAAAGATAAAAGCCCCAATCTATGAAGGAGAGATGAATACCAGGGAGAAAGCTGAAGAATGGCTTGTAGGTATGAGAAAATACTTCTAAGTACACAAATACTCTAGTAAAATGAAATCCCATCTAGCCATCTATAATTTAAATGGAAAAGCAGCTAGATGGAGGAGAGACATAAAGCATACCAAAAAGGATGAGGTAAATGAAATCAGATGGAGTAACTTTCGCATAATATTTCAGAAAAAATACATGTCTGAGAGATTCTTTGACAAGAAAGTGAAATAATTTCATGAGTTAAGGATGGGTTTCATGACCATGGATTCCTTCATTAACATATTTTTGGATATGTTACATTGTGCGCCTTACATAAAGGACAAAAAAGTGAAGATACAACAGTTTTTGGGATTTATTCCTCTTTATTTTCGAGAGAGAATTGAGTTTGACATGCCAAAAAATTTGGACACTACCTTACACAAAGCTAGGCTTTGTTATGAGCATGGAAAACTAAGGAATGAAAACATAAACATAATTCTAGACATGTCTATGACCTTCTTGGACAACTGTAAACCTGGTTTTAAACTACCTCCATACATAAAATAGAACAATAGTTTTCCAGGAAACAAAAACTTCAACAAGACAAGCACAAAGACGAATATGCCTACACCAAATACCAACAGCCCCGTAACAAACAGAGGAGCCGATGTTGCCCCGCTGCAAATTTATTGCTGGAAATTCCAAGGGCCCCATTATACTAGAGATTGTACAAACAGGAATAATGGAATCTTGCACAATCTACAGGAAGACACAACGGTAGAGGACATGGATAGCACATCAAGGATCTATGCAACACTTGATGGACGAAAAGTACACCATCATGCCACTATGGTCGAAATAGAAGGTGAGGTTTCAAACACTTCTATTTCGATTTTGATTGATCCCAGTGCTTGTCGAAGCTATCTATCACCTAAGATTGTGGAAACGTGTAAACTAAACAAAGTAAAATATGAGAAACCATGGTTGGTACAATTGGCCACTGGTACAAAAAGAAATGTTTTGGAACTAGTTAGAGACTGTGAGGTAAACTTGAATGGTTTTCCCGCTAATATATACTTGAATATATTACCCTTAGAATCGTATGATGTAGTGATCGACATGGACTGGTTGGAACAACACCACGTCATGCTCTATTATATAAACAAGTCAATCTTCTGCACAGATTACACAGGGAATTAGACAAATATTCAAGGCTTACCTAATAAAGTTTATGTTAGATAGATATACGCCTTACAAGCAAAGAAGTGTATTAGGAAAGGCTATGAACTTTTTGCAGTAAACATCCAGGATCTAGAAGCTGAGAGAGAACAACACATCAAGGACTTTTCATTTCTAGTGGAATTTAAAGATGTATTTCCCAAGGACATACTAAGATTACCACCAAAACGGGACTTAGATTTTTCCATAGAACTAAAACCGGGGTCAGTACCAGATTCAAAATACCCATACTGCATGATCACACCAGAATTGGTGAAGCTCAAGTTGTAGATACAGGAGTTGATTGAGAAATGTTATATCCGACCAAGTTTTTCCCCTTCGAGAGCACCTGTGACTCTTCGTAAAGAAGAAGGATAGTACGATGTGAATATGCATCGATTACCACCAACTCAACAAGATGACCATCAAGAACCGTTACCCACTCCCTAGGATTGATGACTTCTTCGATCAAGTTGGAGGAGCAAATATCTTTTCAAAGATCGACGTGTGGTCCAGATACCATTAAGTATGGATCCGTGATGAAGATATACATAAAACGACCTTTCGAACGCGATACGACCACTTCGAGTTTGTAGTAATGTTTTTTGGGCTAACCAATGCACCGACAAATTTTATGTGCATGATGAACAATATCTTCAGTAAATACCTAGATAAGTTTGTATTGGTCTTTATAGACAACATCCTAGTTTACTCAAAGTCTAGAGAGGAACATGAGGAGCATCTTTGCATAGTACTACGTGTGTTACGAGAACACCAACTTTAAGCTAAGTTTAGTAAATGTGATTTTTACAAACCAAAGATATAGGACCTAGGTTACATCATTTCCAAGAAGGGGATAGCCGTTGACCCAAAAAACATTAAAGCCATAGAGGATTGGCCTACCCCTACCTGTGTCAAAGACATTAGGTCATTTTTGGGATTAACAGGTTACTACCAAAAGTTCATCAATAAATTTTCTAGGATTGCTTGTCCCATGATCGCCTTACAAAAGAAGGAAAACATGTTTTTATGGACAACCAAGTCCGACGAAATTTTCCAGAAGCTTAAGAAGCTTCTGACTACTGCACTGATACTACGAATTACGGATCTCGATGGATATTTCGTTGTTTGCACATATACGATCAAGGAAGGACTTGGAGGAGTCCTCATGCAGAATGATTGTGCGATCTATTACGAGTTGTAGAAATTAAAGTAACACGAACAAAATTATCCCACCGACAATCTTGAGCTAGCAGCCACTATCCACTCCTTAAATATGTGGAGGCACTACCTCATGGGGAAGTATTTTCTTATGAAGACAGACAACATGATTCTGAAGCACTTGTTAGAACAACCAGATCTAAATTCTAGGTAGGCCAGATGGTTGGCCTTCCTTAGTGAGTACCATTTCGAATTAAAGCATATGAAGGGAAAGAATAATAAAATTTTCAATGCTTTAATTCGACGAGCTCATATGTTATATGAGGTAACCTTAAGCCAAACCGATTCAGATTTGCATGATAGGATTAGGATGGCAAATGGAGTTTACCATTTCTATATTGAAGTCCTAAAAAATATCGAAGAGGACAGGTTGTTTTAGCAACAAAAAGAGTATAAGGTAGACGAGACCAGACTATTGTAGTCCAAAGAGAGATTGTATGTTCCAGAAGGAGGGGACATTAGGTCCAGCATCCTAATGAAATTCCATCGAAAACCCTTCTCGGGGCATTTGGGATATAAAAATATGATAGCAGCAGTAAAGAAACACTTTTTTGGCCCAAGTTAAAGGTCGACATAGTGTTATTTATCACAAAATGTCAAGAATGTCAGCTAGTCAAAGATGAGCACCAGCATCCTTCACGATTTCTACAACTGTTGCCCATTCCAGAATGGAAGTGGGAGGTCATTAGTATGGATTCTATTATGGCTCTACCAATTAGAAAGAATAAAAAAGACTCCATATTTGTAGTGGTTGACAAGTTATCTAAAGTGACACACTTTATCCCGGTTAAGTCAACCTACAAGGAAGTTCACATTGCCAACATATTCTTAAATGAGATATTCAAATTGCATGGGATACCCAAGGAAAACATCTCGGATTGAGACACAAAGTTTACTGGTAACTTTTGGAGATGCATTTACACTTTAGTACTGCTTACTACCCGCAGACAGACGAGTAGACAGAACGGGTAAAACAGATTTTGGAAGACATGCTTAGAATGTATGTTAAGAACAATCCCACCAAGTGGGAGAATTATCTACACCTTGCAAAATTTGCATATAACAATAGATACTAGACATCCACCAAGATGAGTCCCTTCCAGGTACTCTATGGTCGAAAGTGTAGAGCATCGGTTACTTGGGATATACCGGTGGACCAACTCATGTTAGGTGTTAGGGGCATACTTACTAAAGGACTTGGAATCATACAACAGAACCTTAAAGAAGGGCAAGACCACTAGAAGAGTTACACGAATAAGAAAAGGAAAGATAAATATTATCAGATCGAAGAACATGTTTACTTAAAATTAAAAGCAAAGAGAAGCTCATTGAGCTTGGGAAGATGCAGAAAGTTGGCACCAGGATTTTGAGGACCCTTTCAGATACTAGTCAAGAGAGGTTCAGTGGCATATGAATTAGCCTTACCTGCTCACATAAAGTTTCATAATGTTTTCCACGTATATTTATTGAAGAAATATGTATATGATACTAAATATGTTATTGATTGGTCCTTGTTATAAGTGGAACCTCAAGGGGAGTTTATACCCAAACCCCGTCATATACTTGACAAAAGAGAAGTACAAATCCGTGACCGAACGATAGTCCAGCTGAAAGTGCAATGGAAGTAGTTTGTAGCCAATGAGGCCACTTGGGAGAATGAATCCACCACGAGAGAGGCTTACCCCTCCTTATTGCATGACTTCATTCCTAGTCCTTAGAACATCGAGTTACGTTGTTCTAAGCGGGGAGGGATGTAATATCCCGAATTTTGACCTTAACAATAATGGGCATGAGTCCCATTTCACATGAGTTACTTTGATATTTATGTTTGTATATTGGGCTTAAGGCCCCACTACACATGATTTATGTTGATTAGTTAGATATATTGGGTGTAAAGCCCAACTACACATGAGTTATGTTGGTTAGTTAGATATATTGGGCGTAGGCCAATGCATATGTTTTATTTACCATGTATGCAACTGTATATGTTGGGTATGGACCCTGATGGACATGATTATTGTCATAGTATGATGTATTGGGGGTATTATGTAATTTACCTTAAATGCATATACTGAGATTATTTTTTTGATAATAGGTTCAAAATATTGAATGCATGATTGAGTTCTATAATGTGTTGGGTGTGGACCCTGAAGCACATGACTGATGATATTTTGTGTTGAGCGCAAGCTCTAGAGCACATGAGTGATTATATTTTTCGTTGAGAGCAAGCTCTGGATCACATGAGTTGTGATATTTTTTTGTTGAGCATAAGATTTGGAACACATGAATTATAAGAATTTGAAGTGTTGGGCATAATCCCTGAAGCATTCCAAATTGATGTTGAGCATAAGCTATGGAGCATCGAATCCTTAGACATTGTATCCCTAGGTGTATTATACAAGTACATCCTAGAATTAATGTTGAGCGAGAGGCTCTGGAATTGCACTAAGTGTAACTCCCAGTTTTTAGCATTGAGCTTGGGCTTTGAATAGTGCTAGGAGTTACTGAAATTAATTGTGTTGAGTGAGAATGACTCTGAAAAACACCGATCTTTATCTTAGTTATTTTTAATTTGATTAAATGAAATTTGAAATTTCTACTTCTCATCAAGTATTGAAGAACTACCATGATACACGAGGTAATCCAACATGCAAGGAGGTTTAGAGCTGCCTAACTTAGTTGACCAACCCTTCCTAAAGGCCTTGATCAAAGAAATGATTATAAACTAATGAAAGCACCATGTAAATGAGATCATGTTATATGATGCCTAAATAAATATTAACAATCATATATATATATAGTTTATATGTATTATGAATAAAATAACAAGTGTATATATTAAATATAAAGAAATCAAAATAACTCTAAATAATGAATAAAGAATCTATGTATTATTATTTACTAAAATGATTAAATAAATATTTATTCCTAAAGAGTCAATTTAGGAACTAGTAGAAGGGTTCCGAAGTTAAGAAAAATAATTATTAATTTCACATAAATCAATTAAAGATTAGTTTCAAGAAGATAATGGATTCTTGATCTAACTGGAGTTTTGAAACAACTATCATTTTTCCTAAACATTGTCTATAAATACCCAAGCTAAGGAAAGGCTTAGGGATCTGATCATTATTATTTGCTTAAGGAATTTTGGAGAGAATTTTTCCAAAAGTAAGCAATCTTATATAGAACCTATTATTCCAAATAAGAGAATCCTCACCTTTAGGAGCTCTAGACTACTTGCATGTTGGAACCGGCTCGGGGGGATCCGGATTACAACCAGGAACTATTTTGGGTCATGGTTGGAAGGAACATGGTAGTTCCCAAGTTATCCGGCTAAGTGATCTAAGGTCAGAGATAACTGGTTTTTATTAATTCTGTGTGTTTAAGTGTACAGGGTTTGTGTTATTAAACAATTTGAATAGTTACAGGTATGAGGATTCTACCTTTTTAAAAATTCTATAAATCATTTTTAGGGATTTTTACTTATAGTATATATGCTATGGATTGAAGAGCTGCAAATTTTACTTCCCAGTTGTTCATATGTTTCAGGGTGTATTTATTGTTTAAAGTAAAACTCAGATTTTAAATTCTAGATAGAATTCTAGGGTTAAACGACTATCATAGTTATATGTACTTAGAGAATAAATTTATGTTAGAATTTGTAAACTAGATTCAAACTCTAAATTCTAGTTAAAACTTAAAAACTATAACCTAAGTTACAACATATGCCCCATATTAAAATAAACCAGAGATTAACATGTCTAGATAAATAAACCTAATAATAAAAAAATTCATTTAGTCCTAAACTAAACATTTTTTTAACTCTACACAATCATTAAAATAAATATTAAATAAACCAATTATAAACGTATTTATAAACAATGAGAACAAAGATCGAATCTCTTAATTTACCAACTCAAAACCTTAAAAATAAATCATAGTGCTAGAAGACGTGTCATCCCAATACATAATTACTCATAAATCTATAACCATTAAACCAAACAAAACATTATAATAACGTCGAAAACCAATTTATAAACAACTATAAAAAATACCAAAGGCATGAAGGTTGAGAGCCTATCCATGTTTTCTTTCAAATCATATCATTAAATACTAACCCCTATAAATATTATTTAAACTGCCCAATAATCGAATCTTGTAAGGATTGGTTGCGGGCCAATTATTCTCTAAACAGAGTCTATCCCCGAACGCATCGTGTTAGTGGAATTCCAAGAACCAACATGTTAATCACCACATAAAACCATTTTAACAAATCAAGGGATTACAATCTATTAACACAGTCAAAGTATCTACAAACCTAGGATTGAATCTTGTAATTACAAACTAACATACTCAACACTTTACAGGCTACGATATTCACGCAGGGTTCAACCCTTATAGGCTACCATAATTTATTTAAAACACCACATATAAACTATAGAATAGAGCTACCCTCTTTCCCTGCAAACTAAATAACACAACCACGTTTTGTTTCCATGAAAGTTAAAATACATCTACACGGGTTGCATTGCAAATGCAAATCTTGGTTCATGTGCTTACGACTTCCTGTAGAAATACTACCAAACCGTAATCAAACAGAGCTACATTCTCATCAACCAAATGCATCCATTAAAACCTCCTTTTACACCATTTGCATCCTTTATCAAGCCTTAGCATCGCATGTACCATTGCATAGCAATGGCACTGTTAACTTTTAAAGAAAGGCATTACAATTACAGAGCCATTTTACAAACACAACGAAAAAACCCAAGAGAGAGAATTCATTTAAAACTAAAGTCCATTTTATAGCTAAATGGTAAACCAAACACATGGATTCGAGTTTATGTTAACCAGTCAAAATATAGAATTTACAATTACAGATCCATGCAAAGGATTTACATGGCCGTATTTAAATAATTCCCAAAACAAATCGAATAAACCCCAACATTCAACCAAACAACGAATACTTTAAACCATACATCTCCGAGACCAAGTTTCAAAACCCTTTGATAAAACACAACAAGTGTAACATTTGGGTACAATCCCATTGCCATTCATGGGGCTTACTAGGCTTGGTTGCACATGAAACTCAACAACTATGCCTTCCCAAAACGCAAATTACCCACACTATCCTCACCTACAAAAATGAAAACAAGCTTGGATCAAAAGTATGCAAATCAACCGAAAACCAAACCAAAAACTCAAAGGTGCAATCATACGAACAATGTATACCTTCCAATGAGCTCAAGGTATTCTAGTTTCACTACATTGATGCGTAACTACCACCTGGAGTGTGAGACCTCCTTCCAAACTAAAATGCAGACCACAGAACTAACTTCAAAAACCTAAAACAACGCATAAGGCAGGAATCTTGCGAAAATCAAGATGCATTCAATGCACCAACCTGGTCGCCACCTCCATGAAATTCGAAACCCATAAGTCTATAGTGTGGCTTCACACTTCTTGCCACCATATTAAAACCCATCACCATAGTTTGTAAAACCCTCTCATATAACTATTTTCCTGGGTATTTACCATATTTTTCGATGGTATACATTATGCCATAGCAAAAACCCATCCACATTAAAGATCAAGCAAAAAATGTTTACAACCAAGGTTTCAAACATTCATCACATATTTCTACAAACATGCTTATAACATAATCTCTTTTCACCATAGTTATAAGGTATAGGCTAGGCTTAGGCCCTTTGACCTATTTTAAATTTTGAGCATAGGATTAATGTTTTTTAGGTGTGGATGTTTGTAGATGTTAGGACATTGTTTTTTCCACAATCACACACAACAAGATTTGAACCCAAAATCAGATGACATCCGATGTAAAGTACGTTTTTGTCGGTTTACAATGATGAAAAGTAATGTACCTTCCAATTTCTTTAAGAATCGTCTAATTTACGACGTCATTAGCGTAGGTTTTTTTATGACACTTTGCAACACTATGTCGTTGGATATGCGACGGATGTGTGTCAAATTTGCGACGGACATGTGTTGAATTTTCGATGACACTTGGAGGATGAGTCATTGAATATCCGACAATAGTGTGTCGAATTTTTGACGAAACTTGGAGGATGAGTCATCATATTTTCGACGTCCTTGGGATATTTTATGAAATAATATAAAGACATATTTCAAATAGTTTAGACCCATATTTCCAGTGGTAACTATGTTCATATCATCGGATATTCAATGACTGATGAATTATAAATATAAACATTTTTAAACATTCCGACATGTTTTCTATAGAAGCAACGGACGGTTTGGGGAAATTATTTATTTCTTGACGGACGGTTTGAGGAATCTTTTTATTCTTCAATAGGTGGTTGCGGGAAATTTTTTTTTCTTTGATAGACAGTTTGCGGGAATTTTTGTATTCTTCAACAAACCTCTGTTTGAGAAATTTGTGATGCGTGGAACTTGATTTTTTAATATTGTCGATAATACTCATTCATGAAATTTGTGACAAAATGTGAAATAGAAATACTCCTGATCCAAATGAGGTGATATCTTCAGTCTTTGAGGTGACCAATGTTTCATCTAGAAGTGACAGACATCCAGAACTATTAGAAAATTGATGCTATGGGTATTTGGAAGATATTCTACAATGTGACTTTAAATCCTTCAAGGTAGTTATGTTTGCTGTCAAATGGTATAGGTTTCAATTGAATCAACGTGATCCCAATAGAACTATTATTGAACATGATAATGGATTTACCATGGTAAATACAAGGTTTTTTGAGCCAGGAACAGATCCCTATGTTTTTCCAATCCAATGTGAATAGGTATTTTACTCGAAGGTTCTAGGTAAAGCGGGATGGTCAGTTTTTGTGAGACGCAATCCAAGGGGAAGGACGGTAAAGTATAAACTAGACGATGGTAATGAAGAGGGTTCTTTGAAAGAAGAAGACGACGATGAAGATCATGATCAACATGAGTTAGATGATGATGATGATCCAGCAGAATATGTCCAAGAATTAGTTGAATCAGATGATGTAGCAGACAATTCCCATGAAGATTATATCGACGATGACATGATGAGCGCAACTGACTTAGATGACGATGATAATATGGCTAATCCTTACAATCTTGACTTTGAATCTGATGATATAGATGATGACTTGGATGAAGAAGACGATGAAATATATTGAAAGGTAAATATTTAATTAGACCTATTCTTTTATCTTATTTTATTTTAAATAGTTACTAACATCATCATCATCACCATCATCTTCATCATGTTGATCATCATCGTCACTATCATCATCATCTTCATCATCAGCATCAGCATCATCATTATCATCATCATAATCATTATCATCATCATCATCAACATCAAGAGAATCATCATCATCGTCATCGTCATCATCGTCTCATCATCATCATTACCCTCATCATGATCATCATAATCATCATAGTCATCATAATCATAATGATCATCATTATCATTATGATCATCATAATGAATCATCATCATCATGACCCTCATCATGATCATCATATAAATTATCATAATCATCATAATCATAATCATCATCATCATCATAATCATCATAATCATAATCATAATCATCACCATCATGACCATCATCAACATCATGATCATCTTCATCATCATCGTCATCATTATGTTCATCCATTAGAGGAAATTTCAACTAAAAATGGTCCTTCTAGCTCTAATTCAAATTCCATGTCATCATGTGTTAGCCAATGAAATTTCTTTAAATTTGAAATACCGTATAGGTCTTAATCACTTTTTTAATATAAATTTTGGGATAGGTATCATAAAAAAAGCTTCTTTTTTTGTTTTCATTTTTTATAAATCTCCCCATGTTTTTACTCAAATTTTGATCAGGAGATCTCGTTGGATGAAGAATTGAATTCTGCATCCAACGAGTACCCACTCGGCATACTTTTGATGGACCCGCTACCCCAAAAACAAGAAATACCTGAAAAAAATGTGATGATCATCATCACATTTTTTTCAGGTATTTCTTGTTTTTGGGGTAGCGGGTCCGTCAAAAGTATGCCGAGTGGGTACTCGTTGGATGCATGATCATCACATTTTTTTCAGGTATTTCTTGTTTTTGGGGTAGCGGGTCCGTCAAAAGTATGCCGAGTGGGTACTCGTTGGATGCGGAATTCAATTCTTCATCCAATGAGCTCTCCCGATCAAAATTTGAGTAAAAACACAGGGAAATATGTCAAAAATACAAACACAAAAAGTAGTTTTTTTCTTTTCTTCCTCCAAAATTAATAAATATTATTTTATTATTTTAACTATTATTTTATTAATTTTTTTTAGGAGGCCCATTTTGAGTTGAAATTTCCTCTAATAATCATCATCACCATCACCATCGTCATCATGTTGATCATCATTGTCTTCATCATCATCATCATCTTCATCATCATCATCATCATCATCATTATCATGATGGTTTAGAATCATCGTCTTTATCATCATCTTCATCATCATCATGATAATCATCATCATCATCATTAACATCATCATCATCAACATCATCATCATCATCATCGTCTTCATCATCATCGTTGTCGTCTTCATCATCATCATCTTCATCAACATCATTGTCTTCATCATCATCATCATTACGATGATGTTCATCATCATTGTCTTCATCATCATTATTATTTTCATCATCATCATCACCATCATCACCATCCACATCACCATCATCATCATGTTGATCATCATTATCTTCATCATCATCATCATCGTCATCTTCATCGTCTTCATCGTCATCATTGTCTTCATCATCATAATTGTCTTCATCATCATCATCGTCGTCGTCTTCATCCTCATGAGAATCATCATCATGATCAACATCATCATCATCATCATCATGTTCATTATTATCATCTTCATGATGATGATGATCATCATCATCATCGTCATCGTCGTCGTCAGCATGATCATCATGTTGATCTTCATCGTATTCATCATCATGATCATCTTCATCATCATCGTCATTATCGTGATGTTCAACATCATCGTCTTCATCACCATTATGTTCATCTTCATCATCACCATCCACATCACCATCGTCATCATGTTGATCACCATTGTCTTGATCATCATGTTAATCATCATCATGACCATCTTCTTCATCATCATCATTATCATGATGTTCAACATCATCATCTTCATCATCATGATGTTCATCGTCATCATCTTCATGATGATGATGATGATAATCATCATCATCGTCGTCGTCGTCGTCGTCGTCGTTGTATTCATCATCATCGTATTCATCATCATGACCCTCATCATCATCATCATCATCATCATCATCATGACCCTCATCATTATCATCATCATCATCACCATCATCACCATCATCTTCATCATGTTGATCACCATCGTCTTGATCACCATGATAATTAGATGTAGCATTGATATTCTCCATGAACAAAAAATCCAATCCTGAGAATTCATCAATAAGACAATTCAAAAATGCATGCGCTTATAGACATACTGGCCACTAAGTGGCTTATCTTCCTTGTTTCTAGTATGAGATTAAATTTAGATTTTTATTTTTCGACATTTTTTATTATTAAGATAAAAGTGACTTTATGGCAAAGTCAAAAGTTATGAGAAAGTTAAAATTTAAGTTTGATTGTATGAATAATATAATCATTCTCGATTTCAAATTAAATATAATAACAATGACCAATTTTGTGAAAATAAACATAAAAAGGTTAATCAAAGTATTATTTGTTAACTTTTTTATATTAAATATTTATTTTGTGAAATATTTTTATTAATTTTCTATAAGTAATTATTTTAGATATTCTAAGATCAAGAATAAATATATTAGATGGTGGATGATTATTAACATATAGGATAAAGTATTACAAAATCATTGTAACATTTGAATATCAAGAATGTAAAATATACAACCATGTTACCTTAGTAAATGGATAAACTTAGGAAATATGTTTTTATTGGACATTTTTGTGGAATTTATTTTTCATTGTTTATATAGGGTTTTTATTGCAATGTGACCGCTAGAGGTTTTTGTGAAAATTGGGTCATGGTGCTCCAATGTGACAAGCACATTGATACTTTGAATACAAGAATGTATTAGTGCTGCATGAATTTCCTACACTGTGTGTGTGTGTGTGTGTGTGTGTGTGTGTGTGTGTGTGTGTGTGATTTGAAATCAAGATTAAAGATTCTAGATGGGAGGTTTTAGTGAAAATTGGGTCATGATGCTCCAATGTGTCAATCAAATTGGATCATGGTACTCCAATGAAATGTAATTGAAATTGAACTTTTAAATTGTAACTACACATTGGATTTTCAGTTGTAATTACACGTTAAATTTGAAAATTTAAATTGCAATGTTAAATTGTAATTGAATTTTAATGCGTAGAATGTAATGTAATTGTAATTGCATTCTAATGCGTAGACTGTAATGTAATTGTAATTTAAATTTTAAATTGTAATGATGTTGACGATGATGACGATGATGATGATGATGGTAATGGTGATGATGACTATAATCACATGTTGACGATGATGAAGATGAAGATGAAGATGACGATGATGACCATGATGATGATGATGATGTGAATGATGATGATGGTGATGGCAATGATGATGATGACAATGATGATGATGAAGACGACAACAACGATGACGACGACGACGATGATGATGACGATGAGGGTCATGGTGATGAATACGGTGATGATGAAGACGACGACGATGACGATGATGATGATTATGATGATGATGATGATGATCACCATGATGATCATGATGATCATTATCATGATAATGAAGATGATGATGGTGATGATGGTGATCATCATCATCGCCATCATCATCGCCATTACCATTGTGACGATTATGATGATGATGATGATGATGATGAGGGTCATGATGATGAAGACGACGATGATGTTGATGATGATGATGATGATGGAAATGATGATGATGATGATGATGGTGATGATGGTGATGATGGTGATGGTGATGATGGTGATCATCATCATTTCCATCATCATCATCATCAGCATCATCATTGTCATCATCTTCATTACCATTATGATGATGACGAAGACGACAACGACGACGATGATGATGATGATGATGATGGTGGTGGTGGTGATGATGAGGGTCATGATGGTTACTATGATGATCATGATCATGATGATCATTATCATGATGATCAACATGATGATGTTGATGATGATGATCATAATCATTGCCATCATCATCATCATCACTATCATCATCTCCATTACCATGATGATGATGATGATGATGAGATGGGGGTCATGATGATGATGATGACGATGACGACGACGATGATGATGATGAGGGTTGTGATGATGAAGATGATGATGATGAAGACGATGATGACGATGATGACGATGATGATGATGATGATGATGATGATGATGATGATGATGATATTCATCATGATGATGATGGTGATCATCATCATTTCCATCATCATCTTCTGCATCATCACTGTCATCATCGCCATTACCATCATCATCATCATGAAGACGACGATGATGAAGACGACAATGATGATGATGATGATGATGATGATGATGATGATGATGCTGATGATGATGATGATGAGGGTCATGATAATGAAGATGATGATGATGAAGATGAATATGACAATGATGATTATGATAATGATGAAAATGATCATCATCATCATCATCATCATCATCATGAGGATCATGATGATGAAGACGATGATGATCAAAATGATGAAGATGATGGTGATGTTGGTGATGATGGTTATGATGATGATCATGATAATGATCATGATCATGAAGACGATGATGATCAACATGATGATGATTATGAATATTATGGTAATCATAATCATTTCCATCATCATCATCAATTTCATCATCGCCATTACCATCATCATCATCTTCTTCATCATCGTCAACATCATCATCGTCTTCATCGTCATGTTCATCATCATCGTCATCATCATCATCTTCATTGTCATCATCATCACCATCGTCACCACCACCACCACCATCATCATCTTCATCATCATCATCATCATCATCATCATCATCATCATCATCATCACCATCGTCATCATCGTCATCATCATCATCGTCATCTTCCATCTCATCATCATCTTCATCGTCATCGTCATCACCATCATCATCATCATCATCATCATCATCATCAACATAACAATCTTCATCATCATCATCATCATCATAATCTTCATCATCATCATCATCATCATCTTCAGCATCGTCATCTTCATCATCATCATCTTCATCGGCATCATCATCACCATCATCATCATCATCAACATCTCCATTTTCATCATCATCATCATCATTGTCATCTACATCATCATAATATTCGTCGTCATCATCATCATCATCATCATCATCATCATCATCATCAAATTCACCATCTTCATCATCATCATCTTCATCTTCATCAGCATAATCAGCGTCATCGTTGTCGTGATCATCATCATCATCATGATCATCATTGTCCTTGTTTTCATTGTCTTCACCATCATTGTCATGTTCATCATCATTGTCATATCTCCCTCATAATAGAAGCCTCAACATGTGGTGAAAATTGCCTTACTTCAAAACCAAGATAAGAAAATCATACAATACCAAACAACAAGAATTTTCAATGAACGAACAACATGGTACATTAGATGGGTAAGTACACACATTAATGATTGATAACAACATAAAGTAAGACAGGACATTTGTTTGAAATAAGATATTCAATTATTTATTTTGGTTTTATGGCCATTGTCAACATAATAAAACAAATTTTCGATTATCGACATCAGCATCACGATTTTATGACCTCTCGCGCCTGCGAAAATTGCCATTACAACGTTTTGTGCATCCTTCGGCCCTCTAATGAGTAAGAAAATAGAGGGGGATTGTTGTGCATTTTGTCCATCCTTCAGCCCTCTGATGAGTAAGAAAATAGAGGGATATTACTGCACATTTTTTACATCCTTTGGCCCTTCGATGAGTAATAAAACAAAAGGTGATAGCTGCAACTTTCTCTACAGCATTTTGTCCATCCTTCATCCCTCCGATGAGTAAGAAAACAAAGGGAGATAGTTTTCGATTTGGAGAGATCCATTACGCTAACCATGAAGGGCCAAGGACCGGTAAGTCAGTTACCAACCTTTCATTCACTGCCCTGTATTGTTTCATTCAAAGGACACAATAATTAGGGGTTTAATTGAGCCTTCGCCTCATATAGAGGGTGGTTTCCAGCTTGTTATTAGAAATCCAATTAAGCTGTAGGTGTTTTCTTAAGTATTGGTCCATGATTATTGGAACTAGGTCATGACTATTTAAAGGTTTCTAGATATGGCTTGTGATTGTTTCAAGGCTGCTAGGGTGGTGTTGTGACAGTTTGAGACTTCTTAGGTTGGGTCATAACCCTTGTTGACCTGCTAGTGTTTGGTTTTAAATGTTATGATCCTGTTAAGGTTGAGCCGTGACCATAACAGAAACCAACATCATTAAAAATAGATTGTGATTATGGGAATTTTCCCTTGGAGAATACGATGCATTTCTCCACCATCAAACCACCTTGTCCCTCCAATCTCTGGTCAGTTTTGACTATAAAGCATCAGGGTCTCTAAATCAACTGATGCCTCCTACCTTTATTGACCAACCTATTGGCCCGGTCTCCTTACCATCCTACTTGGATCTTAATTACTTATTTTTAGGAGTGAAAACCCCAGTGTATTCATGCAAAGGTCCCTCCCTATCAAAACTGGACGAATCCAACTAATAAAAATAGGATTCGTGGAGAGTAATTTCTTTATCATTCCCTTATGGGTGGGTGGGACTAGCGAGGATTAATTTTCCCATTAGGGATGACGATTCAAAGATCTAAAGGGGGTAAATATATCTCCTTGGGAGACCTATCTTTATGATTCACCTAAGAAAGGAAAGAAGGGCACAAGGTTACTGTAAAATTAGCAGTAACAAGACATAAGCTTTGAATATGGGATGAATCTAAGGGTTGAAATACATTTCTGGGCATGTTTCAGTATTAAAAGGTGATGAATAACAACATAAAACTAGTTTTGGTAAGTTCTAGTTCAATTTTGATGGTTAAAGCTCCAATTTTGGGCATGAGCAGGAATGGTAAGAGAACTCAATTCTCATTTACAAACTATTTGGAGGGGTTTTGAGTGCATTGTGTGCCCTATAATAACAATATACAAATTTGATATAGCCTTTTGCATTAAGGAAGGTGCCAAAAGTATAAACAATAGTCATAAAAGCCTTAAAAATTCCAGGTTTGTTGTGTGTTAGGGATTCATGTGTATGAAACGAAAGCCCTACACAGTCAATAAAATTTGTTGCGTATGCTTTCTAGCATACACAATTTCCACTTGGGGCTTGATAGTGATAAAACCAAATGAGCATGCAATTTCCCATGTGTCGTTCATGCTTAGTGTAACACTCCACTTGGGGCTTTGTTATTGACTTATTCCATGAAAGTTATTGAGTGTCTTTGTAAGGTATCACTCTTAGAGAGAACATTGTAGTGATTATTAGTTAGTGTTATGCTAGCTAGGTGAAGGATCTTGAAATAATGAGTATTTGTTATTATAACAATGATCGTTCTCAATGGATGCATGCACTAGGGTTCCTTGGTTTGTGAGATGCAAGTGAAGAGTGTGTAAAGCTTGTGTGATGTGAGTTATTGGGATTGGATAGTGGTGTGATCCTTATATATCGATGTTGATCTCCTTGAAGAGGATTTTGTAGCTTGGTCGGATTCCTTGATAGGGCTTGCTATTATTAGTTAGGGGTTGCACTGACTCTGGATTCCCTAGATAGGGTTTGGGTTTCATTAAAAGTCCTTTCTTATGATGAATTAGACTTGTTGTACCATATTGGTATTAGATGAGGTATTTAGCATGACTTAGATGAGACTACAGATTTGAAAGGCGTTATTATATATCTAATGTTAATGAATTTGGTTTCATGTATGCATACCATACATGTACTATTGAAGGATTTTTGTACTGATTTAGCATGAATTAGATGAGACTGCATATTTCAAAGGTGTTATTATATATCCAATGTTAATGAATGAAATTTCATGTATGCATACCATAGATTTACTAATAAAGGGTTTTGTATTGATTTACTGTTGAAGTATGTCTCCATTCTCTATTTATTGAACTTGCCTACCATACTGGTGGGAGAATTTAATGAAGTATTTTCAAGTGGTTACTAAATATTTTATTTTGGCCTTAACACTCAAATTTATGTGAGATAGACCTATGATCAATCTCATTGGAGTGAGTTGAAATTTATGAATTGGTTAAAGTGCATATTTCTTGGTGAAATTTTCCTTCTTCACAAAATTCCTACATTTATTAGTTGACCCATAAAAGGGATTTATAAGTGCACGATGTAACCCAATTCTTCTGAGGCTTTCACATTTTATCTCCCCTTCCTCTTAGGTTCCCACCACCAATTTCACTGCAACATCCACTTTAGCTCTTGTTTTAGATTGGCTTGAATCCTTCATGACCAATACTTGATTTTCCTCATATAAATATTGCTTAGGCTTACAACCTATCTACATCTCTATCCATTTTTCTTTCTCCCATGAATATTCTAACACTTATAATTCCAACGACCAAGGACCAAATAATGTTGACTGAATATTTTAGGATGAAGCAATGTTTAAGGGCCCTATAATGTTGAGCATCATTTGAAAACTATTTATAAACATCACTGCAATCAATAGGAGTAAACTTAGCACTTAATTATAACAATGATTTTTAGTTAACTTAAGAAAAAATATTGCTCTCAGATAGAAGTCATCTCCCAATTAGCAAAACTAGTGCTTAACATTAGAGAAAATTTGAGGTCTAAAATGGGCCTCCTAAGGAAAATAATAAAATAATAGTTAAAATAGTAAAATAATAGTTATTAATTTTGTAGGAAGATTGAAAAAAACTACTTTTTGTGTTCGTATTTTCAACATATCTCCCTGTGATTTTACTCAAATTCTGAGTGAGAGAGCTCATTGGATGTGGAATTTAATTCCACATCCAACGAGTACCCACACTGCATACTTTTTATGGACCCCGCTACCCCCAAAACAAGAAATACCTGAAAAAATGTGATGATGACATCATCATCACGTTTTTCAGGTATTTCTTGTTTTAGGGGTAGAAAGGTCCATCAAAAGTATGTAGTGTGGGTACTTGTTGGGTGCGGAATTAAATTCCACATCCACCGAGCTCTCCTGCTTGAAATTTGAGTAAAAACAAAGGGAGATATGTCGAAAATACGAACAAAAAAAGTAGTTTTCTTTTATTGCAAACATGTCAATTCAACCATTATGGTTGACTCGTTTTATTGAAAATCTATTGGTTCTTGAATTCCAACTCACAAAATTTATTGTTGGCGTGTTTTCTTATCAGGCCCATTTTAGACCCCAAATTTCCTCTAATGTATAACAATGTCATTCCTAAACCAATAAGCCATGCACCACTAGGAAAACCCATAGAAACATGAGAAATTGATATTTGGAATTCCACTACCACCTAATTATTCCAACTTATAAATAAAATGATTTTTTTCATGTTATCACATCCCAACCCACATTTGTTGTTGAGAATGTTTTTATTCTCTTGTGTGGTAATGATTTTCAACATGTTCTTTTCACCTTCAAATTTATGAATCCATACCATGATTAATAAGAGTTTTATGGTATTTATTCATGAACCCTTTTGTATATGTAGCATAATATTTATACCTAAAGTGTTGAGTCCCCCATACATACTAACTCACCCCTCTTAAAATTCTCAAAAGAGAATTTTCCTTCCTCAAGAACCAATGCCTCCTTGGATAGACAATCTCATGCAACATAGCAATACAAATTTGGAAATTTGGGTACTGGCTCAATGCTAGGTCAAGAGATGTGTCAAGATACACTATTAGATGAAATGGGTTTATGAGTTCAATTGGTTGAGTCTCAGATGGTGTACCATATTGACGTGATTGAGCAACGAATTTGATGTCACATGAATCAATATTGAGTATGTGGTAAGTTCATTTTCCAGACTGGGAAGGAATGGAAGGTGGTGTGGAAGGATGGGTTTCTAGTGTGGCCATGTTTCCTTATGAATCCCTTGATCAAGGGATTATATTATGAGGGGTATGAAATAGCGAAGCAATAAAACCCTAGAGCAGTCTCAAGTAGTGGAGCAATAAAACCATATTTTAATGCAAAAATTCAAGTGGTTGTAGGGAGAAACAAAATTGCAATCCAATGCTTGATAACATTGAGGATCATTCTCTATAAAAAAAAAGAGTGTAGGTTTAAGGGCCTTACCAAATACAATGGGCCCTTTACCCACACACTTGCCCATAACACTCAAATATTGAGGTTTTATAATTTTGATATTGTTTTTCATCATTTCGAAATTCTTTTTAGATCTATACTACTGCGAATCATTTTCAAGTCACATGTTAGCTTACGCTTAGACTGTTGCACATGAAATGATGCCTAAAGGATGCCTATAATTGAAAATAAGGCTGCCTCTACATAGGAACATGAACAGGTTTGCCAATGGACACCAATAAATTTCACCCAGAACATAACATAATTGCTTCTCGGCTCACAAAATTAGCCTAGAATTGGATTTCTGCTAATTCTTTGCTGCCAAAACACGCCTAGAACTATTGTTCAATTGCATAAGTCAGCCCAGAATTTGGATAGGAGGATGCTTTCTACTGATATACATGTCCAGAACTACTGGTACTATTGATTGAGGTCTGTAATGCATCTAGAGGTTAGAACTGCTCCCAAAATGTTGTTTAGAGGCTCAAAACAGTTCATATAATGTCCAGGTTTGGGGTTTATGGTTGTTTTCATGCCCATATCTGTTACTTTCATGTTGTCTTTTCCCACAATCAGCCTAGAATTAGAAATGAATGTTGTCTTAGGGATGCTTGAGGCTACAAACCGACCCAGAATTGCCCATAGTGCTGTAAAAATGGTAGAGACATGTCTAAAAAGTAATCTTTGTCATTGGACAAAGATTTCTAATCCATTTATCAATTACAAGCAATATTTGTCATAGGACAAAGATTTCTAGAATTCCTTTGCTTGTAAGTGGTAATAACCCCATTAAGTTGGGGATCACTTAGAATACTAGGCAATATTGGGACACAATATACTACAGAATATGGATGAGAAAATGGCTCAAATGAAGACTATACTAAAGGAAGATAAAAATTGTTAAAATAACTATAACGATACAAAATGGGACTCACTTCCCTATAGTTGATTTATTGGTGTCTCAAGCTCATCTTGATGAAGAAATGGTTTCCTAGAAGATCAAGTTTAAACTCTTCCTAGATTAACCAGTTTTAGAAAAAAGAACTATAAAGATAACCAGAGGGTTTTTTGTTCTTCTCATAGAGATGAATATTTTATTTTGGAAATGTATGTGACCTATATGATTAGTGGAGATGAGTACTGAATCCACATGTCTCCATATAATTTTATATATGGAAGGCCTTACATAACCCCTATAAGTTGGAATCACTTAAAATACCAAGCAATTTTGGGACTCAAGATACTACAAGAGATGGAAGAGAAAATGGCCACGACAATGATTTTTTATATAACTATGAGAATACAAAAGGGGAACAATTTCCCTATAGCTTATTTAATGGTGTCTCTAACCCATCTTGAAGAAGAAATGGTTTCCTAGAATATCAAGTCGCAATTCTGCCTAGATAACCAGATTCAAGAATTAAAATTATAAAGATAACCACAAGGTTTTCTAGTTCTTCTCATAGAGATGAATATTTCAATTTGGAAATATCTATGTCTTATATGCTTGGAGGGGAGGTGTGATGAAACTAGTAAACACTTTTTGGTTGTTGTTTCAAAAGGATTAGCTTTATAAGTCAATATAATGTACAAAGAGTAATCCTTTACATCACTGAATTTCCTCTTACCACCACAATGAGAAAGGAAACCATATCCAACTGGGATGTAATAGTAGAGGACACAATTTAATCTCCTAGAAAGGAAGTTAGCATAATTTTGAGCTTCCTAGTATTCCAAAAAACTTTGGAAATCCATTCAATTGAAACCCTTTTTAGGATCCTAAAAGTTGATTTATATCTCTTTTTCCATGAATAGGATAGAGTAGTGATCCAGAGGACATGCCAAATGGACAGCAATAAATTTCACCCAGAACATAGCATAATTGCCTCTCAGCTCACAAAATTAGCCAAAAATTGGCTTTCTACTCATTCTTTGCTGCTAAAACATGCCCATAACTACTGTTCAATTGCATAAGTCAGCCTAGAATATGGATAGGACTACACGATCTGCGAGGAAATAGGTATGCATCAAAATGTTATGTTTGAAAATTGTTTTAGTGAATATTTTGGTTTCGTTAGGTAACTTTTAGTATTTTTTTTTATGTAGGGTTCTCTCAGATACACCTCCCTCGTGGTAGATTTTAGTAGACTTGAATCAAGGCAGCAGGTATACATCGATATTTCCATTATAAAAATTTAGGATGGACAAACAGATCTGTTGTTATTATTTTCAATAGTATATTTGGTTTGTTTATATAATCTTATCTATTTTCCATGCAGAGTGTTGATCAGGGAAACCAACCGGCTATTGATAAACCGAATGTAGTATAGGGGCAATAGGTAAGCATGAACGTAATTCTACATTTGAAATACTTTAAAATTGTACACATGTATATAGTGTAGCATAATGTTTATTTTGTTATGTATTTTTTTGTTTTTATGTTTGCATTCATGATGATAATGTTTTCTACTTTTTTTACAGGCTGATGACCAGGGAATGTCCCCAACTGTTGATCAAATGACTGAAGCCTCGAGGAAACCTATAAACCTAAATGTAATTCCACATTCTAAATACTTCAAAATTGTACACATATAAAACATGTAGTATAATGTTTATTTTTGTTATGTATTTTTTAGATTTTACATATTGCGTTCATTGTGATAATGTTCTCTACTTTTTTTATAGGTGGTCGATCGAGGTAAGTCCCCAGGTGTTGATCAGAGCACACCCTTGTCTAGGCATTAGGTAAACCTAGATGTAATCCTATGAATCTATCATGATAGACAATTTTTGTTAATATAGTTTTTTGCGCAGACTATTGCTTCAAAGACTAAACAATGTTTTATATATTTTTGTTGCAGACAGGGGATTCGGTTTATGAAACAGCAACTCAACACTCTTTACATTTTTAGGTCTCCCAGTTTGTTGATGTATTTGTAACTTCAGAATGTATTCACTTGTATATATTATATTGTACCCCAATGTTCCTATCGGGAGAATCATTTTTGTATTTCATTATACCCTAATGTTCCTATCGGGAGAGTCATTAATATAATAAAATCATGTAAATTCAATGAGGTTAACCCTCCATTGTAAGTCGGGGAAATAGTCCCCATAATTGAGTTGAGGTTAACCCTCCTTGTTGATCAGGGGAGAAAAGTCCCCACAGTTGAGGGGCACTAGGGTTATTAGACTCTCCTAGAGATTCCGGACCTAGTAAGTAATTATCAAGTGGGAAACTAGCATAAATATAGAGTGAGACTATTTATTTTTCACACACACTCACTCAACTAGGCGCATGAGTGAGAGAGGAAGTGTTGGCACAAGTGAGAGAGAACAACTGTTGGAGAACATATTTTCTATATTTGGGTTTTACTTCTGCCATTTGGTGCTCATTCTATCTCTGAGGAAGTTGCGGGGTTTTATCCATTGTGTTTTCTCCAAGGAAAATATTTGTGTCTCTTGTATCTTGTGATTTATTGCTATGCATTCTCAAATAAGATCCTAAGATAATATTGCTTAAATGATAAAAATCTAACATGGTATCAAAGCTAACCTGAGAAGAAGACATTGTGCAGCTGTAAAAGCTAGGGATTCTTAATTTTTGGGTATCTCTCAACAATCCATTAGAAAAAGGAGGCTAAGATAACTCCTCATTGAAGGGTGTATCTTTTCATCGAAGCAAAATTTGATTCCGGACATGTTCAGTTTTGTTGTGGGAAATTAGGGATTTTTATAGAAGAGGAATTTTTGAGTGAGCCCAGCATAGGATTGCTCTCCTCATAAAAATACAATTTTAGAGACCAAGGTCTAATTTTTTGGTTGAGTAAAACTCCAGGAAATACAAACCCTAGTTTGACCCCAGGCCTGAAAAACCCTAAAATACTAAAATGGGTAGTTTTAGTACATTCACTATATCTCAGGATTGAAGAAGTCTCAAGGGACGAAATTTTCACAGGACGAATATTAAATCCGTATGTACTGTGTGTAAAACTTTCATCCTCATATTCACTATATTATAGGACATATGATTCATCCAAATCAGGGTTCCAGCGCCTTCCATGATTCATCCCTAAACAGGACACCTAGGGAGAATTCCTATATCTTGGTCTACAAAGGTCCAAATGAAATTTAAAAAGATGTTCCACATAGGGCACAGACCATACTTTCTGTGGTAAAAGTTTCAAAATCTGATGATGAAACAGTGACACGTGGAAGTCCATACAACTTTGTTATGCTGAACAGTCCTTAAAAAAGTCACCTTGGGAAACCTATCATAACTCCCAATTGTAGAAACCAATTCTTCTCAAACCTATGGATTTTGAAAGAGGACAGGAGAGGATACCTCAGTACAAAGTTTCAGACAAAGAGGAGTATTAATTTCAGAGATAATGTAGAAATAATATCAGACATTTCTGTAAAATAATTTGGAAAACTAGGGCTTCTTGTTATGGGAGCTTCCCTCCAATGTTTTCAGAAAAGAAGTACATTTGAAAGATCACCTTGACAAGTAGAATTTTTCAATCCAACCAGATCTAAAAGATTCCAAGTTTTGAAATTTATGGTTTCTCTGACAAACCCTAAATCAGCCAACCTTAGAATCGGGACGGACACCTCA
The DNA here is from genome assembly GCA_001517045.1 of Pseudotsuga menziesii. Taxonomy (NCBI): domain Eukaryota; kingdom Viridiplantae; phylum Streptophyta; class Pinopsida; order Pinales; family Pinaceae; genus Pseudotsuga; species Pseudotsuga menziesii. The sequence goes on from LPNX010041379.1 coordinate 154,037, forward strand.
AATCGGTAAGATATAATCTTTTTCTATTTACAGTTGAAGTTCTCATTTCAAGATGACTAATCACACCATATTGATGACAATATTGGTGAAGATGACAAATTCCAAGCATGGAAGTATAGGATTTCACTGGTTTTTGAAGAAAATGAATTGGACACCTACATAAGTGGAGAGGTTCTAGTTCTAGAGGGAGATGAGGCTAAGGCTAAAGCCAAGAGAATCATTGCATATTCTATTAAAGATCATCTCATCCCTCATGTGTCATCCCTAAAGACACCAAAAGGAATTGTTCAGGGCTATGATGAAGCAGTTGAATAAGAAAAATATGTTATTATAACCACCTTGAATTGCCTCCCAGGATCATGGGATTCATTCATTCGAGGAATGTGTGCCATAAGGAAGTGATTACTTTCAGTAGGATTTTGGAAGATTGCACACAAGAAGAATCTCGACTCATAATAAGAGAAAAGAAATGGGAGCAACTGAAGATCAAGAGCTCACAATTCAAAGAATATCCCTTAAGAGATGAGGAATATGAAGAACTCAATTCTTGAAGAACCTCTTATCCATCTTAAGCATTTGGATAAGAAATGATGTTGTTATGAATGAAGAAGATGATGAATATGAAATAAGGAGTCTACCCATGAAACAAATAAAGATAAGTATTCAATTGTCATTTCATGATATTGTTTTTTTATGCATTTGTTTATATTCAGTTGATGTATTATGCATGATAGAATGTTTTCATTAATGACAGTATACTAATAATATGCATGTGATGGGTAAGTAGCTCATGGTGCTATACAACTCTCCATTGATACTTATCTAGAATGAAACCTCTTTGCTGACATATTGGATTAGTGCACAATCTCAATGATGTCATGGTAGAGATGGAAGGAATCTAAAAATTTTCATGAGATATGGATGAATGTTGTATTGGCTAAAGTCACTTGCATGATTATATCTTTATGGATAAAAAATTTCATTATGTGCCTTATGAAATGTTTATAACCATACAACTAATGCATTTGACTTGTAGGAAATATCACGTACAATCTCCTATGAGAAAATAAGGATGATACTTGTTCCAAAGAACAAGTGACGACAGTTCAAGAAATTATCCAAAATGAAGAATAAAATGACGATACTTTCAAAGAAAAAAAGAGGTCTCAGACATAGTGCAGTATGAGACACTGTTGAGCGATATCATTGATGCAGAACCTTCCAGCTATGAATATTTAGCCAAGAATAAAGGGAAGGAGATTACTAGATCATGAATAATGATGTCTAGGATGCGGTATCGAGACCTGAAAAGAAGTATGTGGGATATAAGGAATAATTCATTGCACAAGGATTCTCACAAAAAGAAGGCATAGACTACGAAGAGACATTTGCAGCCAGTGGGAGTTGAGACACATGACAGGCAGACTCATGTGTGCAAATTAAATAAGGCATTGTATGAGCTCAGAAAACACCCATGGGATAACACATACATGAGGAGCTTCAACATCACCTAGAGTGATGAAGATTTTCACCTTTGCTACAAGGTTGATGATGAAATCCTATAGAGGACGACAAGCTCACATATGGGTGTGAGCATAACTTTTTGAAAATGGATCAAGATAGAGGATCTTGTTATCCAGTGACCCTAGGTGGATACATAGAATATTAGTAGCAAAGGAAGCTACCTGTCACTCCAGTACAGAATGTTTCAATGCATAGAGTACGAAAGACAGAGGGATTATGATGCTCCACTTTAGAGGGAGTGACTGTATAAGATCCTAAGGTTCGACATGGTATGACAGGATGGAAATATTACTGATGGCTCTAGGATTTACTAAGAGTAAAGAATATTCCAAACTTTGCTTCAATCTTGAAGGCAAAATACCAGTGATGCTCCTGTTATATGTCGATGACTTGTTCCTGACTGAAAAGAGGAACTCATTAAATTTGAAAGAAGGATACTTGCTTCTGAGTTTGAGATCAAGGACTTGGATATAATGCACTACTTTCTAGGCATGGGGGTGTGGCAGAGTATGAATGGAATCTCCCTGGGACAAGGGAAGTATGCAGTAAATATCCTGAATAGGTTTTGGATGATGGACTACAAGGCCATGGCCACACCTATGGCATCGAACCTGAAGCTATTGAGTGATGCTTCATCATAGTTGGTTGATGCTACAATGTATCGTCAAATGATTGGTTCCTTGATGTACCTGACAAATATGAGACCAGATATTTGCTTTGATGTGAACACAATTGAGCCAGTTCCTGATAGATCCGAGACATGTTCACCTGATTGCTGCAAAGCATATTGTGAGGTACCTGAAGGGTATAGTTTGTTATGGGATCAAGTATGATATGAATCAGAAAAGTAACCTGCAATGGTTATGTTGATTCATATTGGTAGCACCACTGACAGGAAGAGCACCTTGGGATGCTTCTTTAATTTGAGATCCAGTATGGGTTACTGGTTTGGCAGGATGGAGTCCTGCATGGCGCTGAGTAAAGTCGAGGAAAAATATGCTGCCACTTGCTCAACTATTTGTGAGGTATTATGGTTTGGAAGATACTATTTTTTTTTATTGATCTGAATTGCATTTTTTATGCAGAGAGGAGCAGTGAAGCTCCAGTTTGTGATACAGATCGAGATCTCTCTAAAGAGGGAGTTATAGGATTGTCTATGAGACAGGTTGTCTGAGCATAAAATCCTAGTGAAGCTCGTAGGTTGCTCAGACGTAAACAGTCCTGTAGGTTGTCCTCGGATGTAATCGGTCCTGGCGAAGCTTGCAGGTTATCCTTGGATGTAATCATCCCTAATGTGATTCTATGCTAGAAATGCCAGAGTGAATTTTGAGTACTTCAAGGAGAATCTTGGTGTTCTCTAGATGGAGGTTCCTTCCAAGGGTAAGTGATGAGTCTGTGAGCCCTTCTAATATGGTGGTAGGATTGGTTCTTCCCATGGTCAGATATAACTGTTGTGCCCTTCTGACATGGTGGTAGGATTGGTTCCTCTCATGGTCAGATGTAAGTGTTGAGCCTTTCCCTGAATTGTAGTAGGTGTGTCTTATCATGTCGTTGGATGTAAGCACAAAGCCTTTCCATAGATGGTAGTAGGTGTGTCCTACAATGATGGTGGATGTAAGTGCAAAGAATTTCTGACATGGTAGGATTGGTTCCTTCCATGGGAATATATAAGTGCAGATAATTTCTAGCATGGATGCGGGATGTGTTCGCCACATGGCTAGATATAAGTGCTGAGCCTTTCTAACATGGTTCTTGGATGTGTTCCTCCCATGGTGAGATATAAGTGTTGAGCCTTTCTTGCATGTTTCTTGGATGTGTTTCTCCCATGGTCATATATAAGTGCTGAGCCTTTTTGGCATGGTTCTTGGATGTGTTCCTCTCATGGTCAGATATAAGTGTTGAGCCTTTCCGACATGGTTCTTGGATGTGTTCCTCCCATGGTCGTATGTCAATGTTGGGCCTTTCCAACATGGTTCTTGGATGTGTTCCTCCCATGGTCAGATGTAAGTGTTGGTCCATTCTAACATGCTGGCAGTTTAGTCCTCACATGGTAAGATGTGAGTGCTAGGCCTTTATGACATGGTGGTGGATGTGTTCCTCCCGTGGTCATATGTGAGTGTTGGGCATGCCTTTCTGACATGGTGGTGGATATGTTCCTCCCAAGGTCAGATGTAAGTGTTGGGTGGGCCTTTCTGACATGGTTCTTAGATGTGTTCCTCCCATGGTCATATATAAGTGCTCAAGAAGATAAATACCTACATGAAGGCTGGGCCTACATCAGCATGAAATAGGGCTAGCCCTGTAGAACTTCCTATGATGAGTAGAATTGAGAGATAGCACCATTTGTTCGAGATAGTGGAATTAGTGATGATGATGATCGAGTGATGATCCAAATGATCCATCTTTGATGGTGATCGAGTGATGATGATGATCTAGCTATGATGATGATTCAGCTTTGATGATGATTCAGTGATGAAGACTAGTGCTGATGAATTGTGTCAAGAGAATACCTTCCTAGTTAAGAGGGAGTGTTGATGTATTTGTAGCTTCAGAATGTATTCACTTGTATATATTATATTGTACCCCGATGTTCCTATTGGGAGAATCATTTTTATATTTCATTATACCCCGATGTTTTTATAGGGAGAGTCATTAATATAATAAAGTCATGTAAATTCAATGAGGTAAAACCTCCATTGTAAGTTGGGGCAATAATCCCCATAATTGAGTTGAGTTTAACCCTCCTTGTTGATCAGGGGGGAAAAGTCTCCATAGTTGAGGGGCACTAGGGTTATTAGACTCTCCTAGAGATGTCGGCCTTGGTAAGTAATTGTTAAGTCAGAAACTAGTATAAATAGATATTGAGAATCTCTATTTGTCACACACACACACACAACTAGGCGCATGAATGAGAAAGGAAGTGCTGGCACAAGTGAGAGAGAACAGTTGTTGGAGATCATATTTTTGTCTTTGGGTTTTACTGTTTCCTTTTGGTGCTCATTCTATCTGAGGGAATTGCATAGTTTTGTCCTTTACGGTTTCTCTGAGGAAAATCTTTGTGTCTCTTGTCTCGTGTGATTGATTGTTGTGCATGTTATTCTCTCAGATAAGATCCTAAGATAATATTGCTTAAATGATAAAAATATAACACAGTTGATGAAAGATAATGAAATTAATAGGTCTGCAGACCCATCGAGGGTGGTACAAAAGACCATGGAGAAACAAAATGAGGAACTGGTTCTTCTAACATTGATAGTTCCACAAATAGAAGAGATCAAATCAAAGATTCAATTGTTGTTACAGAGATGTCGACAATTGCAAGTAAGTTCCCGAATAATAATGTAATTTCATTTAGAAATTTATAATTTATAATTTTATATGATATTGAACTTATAATACAATGGTTTTTATTTACATGAAGTTATGCATCTTTACAGTGGTGGTCAAGGTGTTGTTGGTCCTAGTGGCCAAACAACTCCACGTACACCACATACTACTCCCTTATTGTCCACTGAATAGTTGGAAACACACTCTGTGACACCCCCAAGACTAGCAAAGGGTGCAACCGATGCTGACTGACCCACAACAGATGTTGCAGAAGAAGGGGTGGATGCAAGGTTTGATACTAATGTAGATGTTGAAGCATCATTTCCTGGATCTTCTTGTGTCACTAGCACTGGTTGAATAGTGACAATATTTTTGGTAAACAAAGAACTCGTTCCAATAAAGATAGAGAAGATTCCAGGTGATTTTAGATTGTTCAATTTAGTTTTTATAATTTGTGTCTAATATACCGATAATATTTTTTAATGTTGACTAATGATGGCAATAATGTTTTGTAGGAAATGATGTATTTTATAAACATATAAATGATTTTTCCTTGGATATCTTCGGGCCCACCATCCGCACAAGGTGGGAAAGACAAGAAAAATCTTTAAAGGACGAGCTAACTAATCGCTTGGTTGGTCTATTTGGAAAGGATACCTTCGATACATCGAATGTCCTACAGAAGGCTAGACAACATCTGAAGATTGTCCGAGATCCTTATAGGGTTCACCTAGAAAAGAACCCTAGGTATGAGCACCCTCCAATGATTCCATCTAGGGAGTGGAAAGCCTTGGTGGAAGATGGAAATGATAAGGGTCTGAGAAAAGAAAGAAAGATACCAACAGGAATAGGGAGGTATGCAATACATTCCTAAACATAATGGTAAGCCTTATTATTATTAGTTTTTATTTCGAATTTGGAACATCGACTAACGTAATGCAACACTTGATTAGGCTGTGAGACACATCTATATCCAACAAGAAAAGAATGGATAAAATTGGTCAACACAATCTTGGGCCTGGTGGTTATTCAAACTTGGTGGCCCGATATGGAAGTATCAAAAACCCAAAACTGCATTAAAATTATATATGGAAAATTATTTTCATTTTATTTTGAAAAAAAATGTAAAATTAATGACATCATGCAAATATGTAGGCTGACCGGTTCAAAGAATTTCCCACTGAGGAAGACATGAAGCTTGGATTCGAACGGGGCTTTGACGCCGTTGTTGAACGTCGGAGAAGCTTGTATGGGCATACTACATGATCTTCTGCTAATCCATCTGGTGCGTAGGTATATAAAAACTATATAGTTTAGTGATAATTTATTAATTCTCATGCAATTTTTTCGTTATGAAAAAATCACATAAATTATTTATTCCTTTTTTAGTAGGAAAGTAATGATCTCGTTCATGTCGAGGATATAAACCAACCAGATGAAGATCCAGCTTTGATTCCTGGTAATGAATTTATTAATATGCGACTATTTTGTATAGATAATTGTAGATGATGAAAATTAATTCTAATTCTACACAATTCAATTGCAAAGCATGTATATGCAGATAACATTGAACAGGTTGAGCCTGTACAAGATAATGATGAACATGTTGATGTGCCCATGCCATGTAAAAAAACACATTTGTAAGGATTTTTTAAATGAATTACTTGTACTTATAAAAATAAAAATAAATTAATGAAACATTTTGACATTATTGCAGAAATTCTTCACCCCTCTCCGCAAGTTCAACCTTGCGAGTAGTCTAGTAGGGAGACAAAGGATTAGATTCCGGAAGATGCACTTTTGACTAACTATTTAAAGATAAGAAAAGTAAAAAGGAAGTGACTAAATTTTTTTTGAGTAATTATTATTTATAATAAAAAAATTTACATGGTTTTTTCTTCTATTTCATGAATGAATGGTTAAATGAATGGTTAAATGAATGCTTTAATGAATGGTTTACTGATTTTTTTATCGCTATTGACTAAATTAATGGTTTAATGAATGATTTAATGAATGGTTTAATGAATTTTTTTTTCAGTTGTTGAATGATTGAATGGTTTAATCAATGATTTAATGAAAGCTTCTTTCAGCTATTGAGTGGAATAATTTGCAGTAAGTTGTTATTTGCAAGTAGATGCATTGGGTTTAGGGAATTGAGAGTGATGTGAGGGGGGGAGGGGCCATATGATCTTCCACCTTCATGAGGTTGGTCCTGTTTAGTAGAGAATATTAAATTATTCTCGAAACAAAGAGGATCTCAATGAGTGGTAAGGAAGAATACGTTAAAAACAATTATTTCTATAATTTTAGTGTTTAAATTTTACTATTGCTATTTTATTCCTCGATTTGAACTGTTTACAGATAGCGTTGAGAAACATTTTCATAGTTAAGAGGAAAGAAATGGTGTTTTGATGTGATCGATGGCCTTATATACATAGTGTTTTTGGTTCTCCATGTTTTATCAGGTGATATATTGTTAACAATTAATTTACTTGCATAGTTGAATAGTATTGTACTTTACGTTGTGATAGTATTGTATTTATTTAGATTGGTTTTGTTATTTTCATAGACAAAAAATATTTATTTGATGGTTCGTAACATGAAATTATTGCAACAGGACAAAATTTGAAGTATGTTGAATGATGTTTTGAAAGGTAAAGCAGAAGAAGACAATGCGAAGCTCCACAAATCAAGGTATAATTATGTTTTCTTTTATTTGATTAAACTTTGTATTGGGTATTTATGCATGTGCACACACACACATTTAGTTGATGATGGTGATTATCATACATTTAGGATAACTTTGTTCTATCTGATCTATAAACTTACCTTAATTAGTTTGATTTATCAAGTTGTTTCTATGATTGAATAGCTTGGAAAAGAAACTTCTGATCTTTATGAGTTAATAAGTTGTAGAATCCAATCTTTTCACAAATATTTTTAAAAATAGGTCTAATGTATTTGTAGGCCAAGAAGTCCAAGGGAGTACTTTTATAATGTATATATATAGAGTTTCCTTTATTTCATTCCAGTAGTATCATTATAGTATGGTACTGGTGAGCTATTAGCAAACCCTATTCTTTGCTTGAGTGTATGAGTGGGGCCAAGTTTCTTTTTGGGTTCACTAGCCACAAAGCCTCAGTATGGTTGTATTCATGGCTTGATCTACATCTAAAAGGTAGGTTTTAATGGTCCACCCAATATGATGTAATTCTTTTGATATATCGTTAAACATGAGTCAACCATCTACATATCCTCCAGATCGAACGTTGATATGTAGTGCACAAAATCCCTTGTTCTAATAATGATATCGTTGGCTATTAACAAAGGAAATATTAATTTGTGGAACTGAGCAATGAATAGGTACCAGGGTTAGGTATTGTTTATTTTTTCCCAAAGAACTTTATCCCACATCCAGCATGCAATTAAGTTTTAAATTTTAAATTCTCTAACTTTGTGAAGTTATAGATGATTTGTGCAATTATCTTACCGTGCGAGCTCAGTCAACGATTTTGCTCGGCACATGGACTATTTAAATATCATAATTTATAAAATTAAAAGTATATTTAATGGCATTTTAATACTTTCAACCTAAAATCTTTAGATACTTTTCTCTTTGAACATGAAATCTGCATGAGCTCACACTTAAAGTAAATTTTGCAAAAAAACAGTATAGTTTAATAGTCTAAAAGTTATGTCAAACTATGATTTTGGCACTCAAACACAATTTTTACAAGGATTCCTTCACTTAAATCTAAGTAAATGCAAATTCAATCCACGGTCGTATACTTCCTTATTGGTTTTAGGTACATAAGAATAAATTTTCCTAGATTGTTACCAATTCTGGTAAGGGTATCCCATTCCAATATTTGAACAAAAGATTGGAATTCCTACCCAAATCAAATCTTTGTTATTCAATCTATAGGTTGACTAAATCCAAGTTTATATGGCTTCATAAAGAGGCAAGATTCCTCCATAAAATAGGCACTTACCAACAATGTGCACTATGCCATACTTAGCCAAAAATTAGAATAAAAACCCCTTTGCATTAGGTTGGATCGACACCATATTCTCCAAGAAAGAAACCCATAAGTATTCTACATATTTTTTAGTGATGACCATAAGCTATGAAACCCTCGTATCATGATATGTAATAGTCCTTGTCCTCCTCCTTTAAGGGTTGTAATTGCTGAACATTACCACTGTGTAGGGATGAGATTATGCCCATATCTTCCTTTTCTAGGGTTGTTTATGCCCAAAAGATTTCCCAAAACTTTGTATTGAATGCCCAAATTGTGGTTGTGTATTTGGATTTGGAGATGTATGGAGGTTGATAGTATAGATTTCCAGTTTAAAATTTTCTTAACCAAGGTGAATTAATAAATGAGTGGGACCCAAGCCTACTTGAACTCTAAAGAATACTCATCCCCATATACTATAATTATCAATGCATGATAGTAATATCATAAGGACTTCTCATATGATTTGTAGGATGGATTCCTAATATCCTAGTTCTAAATGTTTTTTTATTGATCCACCAATTATTAATGGGATTGTGATAGTTAATGGTAAATTGTAAGATCATTCTTTAGTAAGGTTAGGGAACTTATAATATATATCTAGGGGATAAGTTTGGAAAGAGGAAATGATATTCCCTAATACATCTCTTATCAGCTTGTTATTGATGTTTGCATGAATAATCTCTTGCTTCATCACATTTGGACCATTCTTGAGGGTTGGTGTCTCATTTGTTGACCATTTGGACCACACCTATGAGTGGATAGATGAGAACCCTAAATTTGGGGGATGGTTTGTTGTGATTTTGACCATTTGAAGAGAGTGCCCTAGTTTTGGGGACTTGTTTTTTACTCTTGTTCATGTTTTGGTCTATTATTGTTAGAGCACCCTCACCTTTGGGACTTGTTGGTTGTGTTTGGTCATTGTTGGAACATTTCACTTGGATAACCCTCTCTATTTTGGGAGTTTGTTAAGAGGTTGAGTATATTTTATATTTTTTTACTCTATCTTGGACAGTCCCTATGATATATCTATCATTTAAGCACTTTTATTATTACTTTATTGTAGAAGAAATTGAGTCCTCCTATAAAAGTAAATCACTTCTCATTGTCATTTGTTATTGAGTATTGGACATAAATACTATCACATTTTTTGCATCAAAGGTTTTTTGTCTGTTGGAATTTCTTCCTCATGTGTAGCACTACTTCATAGATCCAATGTTGAAGAAACTTATTTTATTTTTTTCATTGTAAGATCTATAATCCTAGTTCAGTTTGACGGGTGGTCTTGCTCAAGTGAAATTCTATATTTTTCATGTTAGCTTTGTTGTTTGTCTTGTGGCTTATAAATATTAGGAAGAGACACAAATCAAGTAGCATAAGCTTGGGTGCCAGATAGGATACGGTTGGAGTACTAGGTCTTAAATGGCATCCTTGCTTGGTGGGAATTAGTAACAAATCTCAATATTTTCGGTAGGATTTTGTCTTTCTCTTGTTGTAGAAATTTCCAGAGAAGGATATACACTTCAAGGATCAAGAATAATTGATCCCAAACCCCATCCTCATATGATTTGAAAAGGAAATAGTCTCTACTTGAAATTTCTACAATCATAACCTCCAAAAATCCTTTTATTTTCTTGCTTTCCTAGGGTAGAATCAAGCTTAAAACTTGCTGCTGAATTTTATAATTACAAAACTTAAATTTTCTTCAAGTACCTAATTAGTTTCAAGTGACTTAACTCATAAATTTTAGTTCTAGGAAATATTTCTACATAATCACACATTCTGAAAGTTGTTTTTGAGTTAATAATCACATTTGAAAACTAGGATGAAATATGGGTTTTATTTTAAGTTTTATGCTAGTTTGTTTCATTGCAATATACTAGAACAAGGAGTTATTTATGAAAATTTCATAGTGGTTAATAAGTAAGAACTTAACAGTAATAATCACTTAACTACTAAGTACCAAGTCTCTTCTAAATTATGGAAACTATGGTTTAATGTGTTATGTCCTAAGCCATTCTGAACAACAGAATTTTTCATGATTAATTGATTATGGTTACTATTATATCTTGTTTAAGAAATCACAATTTGGGATGATATTTGATGTATGGTTCAATTTGCAAGCATCACTCACAAAACCTCTTTATTTGTTCTTCTAGAAAAAAATAGTTGGTGTTAAACTCATTTTTTTAACCTAGCACGCCACTCTTGATGATGTTCATTGGTCATGGATGAAGAAGGCTTAAGGAATTTCAGTAAACAAGTTAAATTTTGCGGTAATTAATTCAATTAAGATATAAAACATACTCATTGTAATGATTTCACTTCAATAAGTTTGGCACTCTATCAACATAGATCTTCTCTCTAAGAGGGCCTCATTTAAGGATAAGTTTCAAAAACTAATCAAGTATTAAATGTTTATGAATTTCCTCCATTGAGGATTTTTACTTATGGATGTAGTTTCGTAAATAACCCAGTAACGAAACGCATTTAAAGGTTTTTTCTCTTTCCAAGCGTTTTTATCTTTATGCCTATTATTCATTTCAAAGTTATGTATCATGTATCATTAAAGTGTGTGATCTCTTGTTTAATTCATATTTTCAATTTTCAATCCACTCATATGGGAAATATTATTTAAATTGTAAATTCACATAGTCAAAATATTTCCCCCCTTGCTCTCTTGGTCCTCAAATCCACTTACCCCTAATGGAATCCGACCTTGTCCTTGAGAGGTGGCCTAAAAAGTGGAAGGAAAAATACTCAGGTAACAATGGTATTTCTCATTTGAAGTCACAATATCTAGCATTAGTGGATTATTACTTTTCCACTTAGGCCTTAAATTGAGTTGTAACATTTTGTTGCTATTGTTAGGGGCAATTTTTTATAACCAGAGCATTGAAAAACACTTAGAAACTTTTGGCGAGATTTCCTTTAAATTTCATGGTGTCTAATAAAATCACATAGAAATTCCATCGAGGTAGTTTTTGCCTAAATGATACTCCAAAAAAGGATCATATAAACACTTATTCCCTTCAATCCCAAACCTGAGAAGTATGATAGAGTGGAAAAGAACGTGATTCAAACCAATCGATAAACTCCTTCAATCCAAGATAATAAAGATAGTTCTTCAAATCATTCAAATCCTTCTTCTATGAACATGACAACTCCACGTAGTTTGACATTGGTTTGAATTATGCTCATGTGCATTTTCATATTTGGTACCCTCATTAAAGAAAATAAAATATGGCATTTTTTGAATCACAATGGATGCACAATTGATTAAGTATAATGGTTTTCTTGGGCATCTTGGGGTATCCTAATCAATTTCATAATGATAGTTGGGAGGAATGCATTCCAAAATTCCATGGGAATTAGGATTCTGCTAGGTTTCATGTTGAATTACATATTGAATCTCTTCCAAGGTTCAATGTGGCCCTAAGGATATTAAGATTAATATGTTCAATATATCTCTTAACTTGCAAAAACGTGACATAAGAAATTGGTATATATGGATTCCTAGTAAGGGTGTATACTCAATTGTAAATATTCTCGGGTTGTTATACAAGATATGGGATCTTATTCTTGATGAGGAATCTGTTGAGGATCTAGTTTACCCTCCACAAAATCAAGCTCTTGAAAAAATGCATGAAGATTCCTTTGAATAAGGCCTTATTTATGAAAGAACCCATTCTCCTATTATATTTCCTCATCCCAATAATCTAAATTAGATGGTCCATATTGTTGAGATTCTGATGAGGAATATTTTGTAGGAAAACCCTTGTTTGATGATGAGATGGAAAATCCATGCATTTATCCATTTCACGAAGAGTTGGATGTGATATTTGAAATCAATATTCATAGTTTTAGGGACCCCATATATGATTCATATAGTGAAGCATCTAATGAGGAACCTAAATATTTGGAACCTATAGAGCAACCAAGCATAAAAGGGGATATGCAACCAAACATATCATCTAGTTTTTAAGGTAGAATTGGGACATAATTTTATAGTTATTTCCAGCTTCTTAAAGCAGATTTTTGCAAGTACTTGGAACAAGTTTTTGAGCCTAGAACATAGATATTTTTCAGCCACCTAATCTATCAATTTATTCGTGTATTTAATATGAATTTCCAAATGAGGAATAATTTGTTAATGCGAAACTTGTTTGGGCCAACAATATGTTCATTTAGGAATTAATTGTAAAAGTTTCCATCAATTCAAATGGTGTTTTCAAACCTTGAAATTGGGGCTGAATTTTTCTCTAAGATGAATTTTTCATCATATATTATACTTGTCTAATGTGGGGTATTGTCTTGAGTATTTTTTGACAACCCCTTATTTCTTGAAGGTAATAATTATAATGTATTCAACCATGACCATGATTACATGAATCATGTCCGAGCTTGGATAAAGGATTCTTGTAGTAATGTGCCCCTTCCTTGGAATTATATTGTTACTTTGGGATTTCTTCATGGGAGAGGGTTTCCTACTTCCTAAAGAAAAATCTTGTCAAGAATGAGTTTGGATAACAGGTGTGGGCATTTGGTAGCCCTAAAAATTATAATGTATGCCCCTCTTTTAGTTACATACAAGTCTCCATTCTCACTTATTGCTTTCATTGCATTTTCCTAACATGTAATGGGTATGCTTACAAAATATCGTGTTATACATGGGAACTATGATATGCTCACAAATACTGGCACTTTATGAATATAGAAATTTCTGATCATTTGAGATAATCCTTCATCAAGATTCGCGTGACTAGCAAGTGGTAATTTTGGATAAGTTTATTCTCTAAAAAATTGATACACTTCTACTATTTATAGTTGGCATCATCATCTATATTGCATCATGTATCCATGCATAATGTCCATAGGGTACCCATGTCTACCTATGGCTCAATTGATTCCTCTCTACCTAGTCTCACTTCATCAACTACATCCTTCAACTTCTTCTATCGTTTAGAGTGCATCTCTTATTCTTGCAAATCAATCGTGTTAACAACAAATCACATTAACATGTTTATAAAAAATGAAAGTATAATGTGCATGTCCATGATGGTTTTCCTATTGCTAACAAATATAGCGTCTTCGAAGATTTGCAATGATTCAAAGATTTATTTAGTGGGTTTAGCATTGGGTCAACAAATAACATATGGTAGGTGAGAAGGTAATAGCTACAATGTTCCTCCATTTATGGGCATCATGAATTCATATTTATTCTTCTTGTAATTTGATACAATGTAGGCCAATGATAATAGATGAAACTGAAATATCTAGAAAGATCAGAGTTTTAAAGAAATGAAGGCAATGGGATTAGATATTTGAATAGATGGATATTTTGAATAGTCTTTTCATTAAACAAGTTGTTTTGTTGTACTTGCATATTGCCAGTGTTTTTGTTTAGGTTGTTGTTGCATTGGATTTTGTGACATGGTTGGGATGGTAATATTTTTCAAATCCCTTCCTAACATAATTTTATTTCAGAGGATACGTTCTTATAATTTTATTTTTTTGTATATTTTATTTTTTATATAAAACAAAAATTAAACAAGTTGATTACTTTAGTGCCCACTTTCTGTATGTATCTTAATGGATTACTTGATTCCTATCCAAAAGAATGGCTACCACCCGCTAGTAATCACTTTGTTCTTGCATTTATGTTTGTTATCTCAGTTCTGGCCAGTGTAGGAAGTTGATGCTTATGAGAATGATGGGTGTCGTCATGAAGATCTTTAACAATCATGAGTATATAATATACTACTTGCAGACAAAATAAGAAATGATATTTAATCATTCTAAACTACGCCCCCATCTCGAATTCATATATAACAAATGAGTTGAAGCTTCCAAGGTATGCATATCACTTCTCTTCTTTAACATCATGGGAATTGGTAGTGTTTTTTAATGAATGACAGGATTTTCTCCCTTGGCTTAGTCATCAAATGGATAAATTTATTTTAAATGGATAAATTTCTACCTACACCTTCTTGCATACAAAGCTTCGTACAGGCTCATCCCCAAGGGTTCCTACTGTCCATTGTTTTAAGAAAACTCTACCAAGTACAATTAATCTTCCCACTTGGTTGGTTTGTCCATAACGTACATGCGAAGCATATCTTTAAGCACCTGATTCACTCTTTTTGTCTACCCATCTATCTGAGGATGGTATGCAGTACTGAAGTTTAGCTTTGTACCCAAGTCCGCAAAATCCCTTCCAAAAATTGGAAGTGAACTTGACATCTCTATCAGAGACTATTGCCTTCGGAAATCCATGCAATTTGAAAATATCCTTCATGAAGATCTTTGCAATGTCATCAGTCTTGTGCGTAGACTTTACCGGTATAAAATGTGCTGCTTTTTTCAACTTGTCTACCACAACCATGATTGAATCATGTTGTCTCCATGTCATCGGTAATCCCGTAATAAAATCCATGGAAATAACTTCCCATTTCCATTCTAGAACTGGCAAAGGTTGCAACAAGCTTGCTAGATGTTGATGCTCAACCTTTACCTATTGACATTTCATGCACCTTGAAATGTATTCAGCCATGTCCTTTTTCATTCCTGGCCAAAAGTACTATTTTCTAGCTGTAGCAATTGTCTTCCGGTACCCTGGGTGACCAGAATACGGAGTTTGATGGATTTCATCCATAACAACCCTCCTCAAATATGCTACATCTGGAATATAAATTCTACCTTTATAAGTAAGAATTCCATCTTCTTCCAATTTATATCCCTCATACCTCTTCTCAAGACCTTGCTGCTGCAATTTGTCTTTTACCTGCTCATACAATTCATTTCTGACAACATGATTAACAATATGCTACCTTAAATCTGATTGGAAAATACTAAGAGATGCCACATGCATTTCATGTACCTTCCTGCTGAGTGCATCAGCTACCTTATTCTCCTTTCCTTTTATATGCTTGATTTCGAAATCAAACTCACATAAAAATTCAAGCCATCTTGCTTTCCTAGTATTCAGAGTAGGTTGATCAAACAAATACTTTAGACCACAATGGTCTGTCCTGAGCTCCAATCTTCTATCCATCAAGTAATGTCTCCACATCTTGAGAGCATGTACTATGGCTGCAAGCTCAAGATCATGAGTGGCATAGTTCTTCTCATGCTCCTTCATCTTTCTTGACTCATAACATATCACATGGTTGTTTTGCATGAGGACTCCTCCAAGCCCTTGTCCACATGCATCAGTAAACACCACAAAATATTTATTTGGATCTGCAACCTTCAATACTTGTGCACTAGTGAGAAGATTCTTCAACCGATGGAAGCTTTCTTCACACTTCGAAGTGCATTCGAACTTTATCCCCTTTTTTTGCAAAGAAGTGATGGCATGTGCAACTTGAAAAATCCTTGAATGAATATCCTGTAGTATCCTGCAAGTCCCATAAAATATCTTACATCCATCACATTTCTTGGATTAGGCCAATTCATAGTGGATTCAATCTTCTCAGGGTCTACTAATATACCCTCTTCTGAGATAATGTGACCCAAATACTGAATTCTATCTCTATAGAAGTCACACTTGCTCAGCTTTGCATACAGTTGATGCTCCCTGAGAAATTGCAATGTCAATCTCAAATTCTCTTCATGTTCTTCCTCATTCTTAGAATAAACAAGAATGTCATCGAGGAAAACAAGAACAAACTTGTCCAAATACTTTCTGAAGATATTGTTCATAAGGCACATAAATGTAGTTGGTGCATTGGTGAGACCAAATGGTACCACTACAAACTCATAGTGCCCATACCTTGTCCTAAAGGTTGTCTTATGAACGTCTTCATCCTTGATTCTCACCTGATGGTATCTAGACCTCAAGTCATTCTTGGAAAATAACTTTGCTCCTCTCATTTGATCAAAGAGGTCATCAATCCTAGGCAAAGGATATTTATTCTTCACAGTAACCTTGTTCAACTGTCTGTAATCAATACATAACCTGAGTGTACCATCTTTATTCTTTACAAATAGAACCAGTGCTCCCCAAGGAGACACACTCAGTTGGATATAATTCTTTTCCAACAACTCTTACTGTTGCATCTTCAACTCTAGCATCTCCGGTGTACTCATCCTGTAGGGTGTCTTAGAAACTGGTGTCAATCCTGGCACAAGTTCAATGGTGAAATCAATGTCCCTCTTTGGAGGAAGCCCTGGAATCTCATCAGGAAACACATCCTCGAATTCCTGTAACACCTGATAGTCCTCCAACTTGGGATTTTCATCTCCTGTTGGTTCCAGAATATGAGTTGCATACAACTGGAAACCCTTCCTATAGAACTTCTTCAACTGCATTGATGAAACCTGTCTTACTGAAATTACCTTCGGAATACCCTTCACAACTACTGGGTTTCCTTCTTCATCTGCGCATTCAAAAGTCTTATTGTAACAATCAAGCTTTACTCTGTGAGCTTCTAACCAATCCATTCCAATGAGAACATCATAGGAACCAAACAATAGAACATTAAGATCTACACAAGTGATCAATCCATTCATAACCAATGGACATTTCTCAACTACTTCACTGACCTTTCTCTTAGTCCCAGTGGCTAGCTGAACTAACCAAGATTTTCTATGCTTAACCTTCTTAAAATCACACATCTCCACTACTCTAGGAGTAATGTAACTATGAGTAGAACCAGGGACAATCAAAATAGAAACAGATTGTTCAAAAATCTTACCTGCAACTTCAACCACAGTTGATTGGTGATCTTCCTGGCGGTCCTCTAGTGCTGCATAAATTCTAGGGACTGCTCTTGCTACTTGGCCCACTGTTTCTACTTCATGAATGTTATAAGTTGGCCTTGCACTTTCATTCTCAAGTGGACAATATCTGTGCAAGTGGGGTCCTTCACATCTCCAACATTTAGGTGGACCTTTATTCTGTGGTGGCTCTTTAGGCTTTCCACTTGTCACTGCAACTGGATTACTCGTAGCTTGGGATGGATGCTTTTGTTGGTTCCTGAATCTAGAAGGTTTGAAAACTTTCCTTCTTTGGTCAAATTTCTTGTTCTTCTTGTCCTTCCATGCCTTATATTGGTAATTAGGTTTACCTTTGCTTTGCTCATAGAAATACTTAGCCTTCCTTATCGCTTCTTCAAGATTTCTTGGTTCATAAAACTCAATTCTATCTTTGTAAGACTGAGGCAATCCACTCAGAAACCACTGGACCTTCACCTTTTCATCTCTGATGTACAGGACATACCTCAACAACTCCAAGAACTTGTTTGCATATTTATCCATGGTCTGTTGTCCCAATATCAGCTCATGGAACTCCTTAATCTTGTCATCATAATACCTTTCAGAGAGGTATTTCTGCCTGAAATACTTCTTGAACTGTTTCCAGTTCAGTTTCCTTTCACTAATCCTCTTTACTTTCTTGAAGTGTTCCAACCAAATGGATGCTCTTCCATTCAGGTTGAATATGGAAACTCTTTCCTTCATGTTTCCTAAATAATCCTGCACTTGAAAGTACTTTTTTATCCCAAGAAGCCAAGCTTCAACCTCTTGTCTAGTCTTTATCTCACCATCAAATGTAGGAGGCTTAGCTTTCTTAAATTCATCCCAAGAGAAATCCCTATGGTGTCTTATTCTTTTCTTTTTACGAGAATATGGACTTGTATCTCCACTGGATTCTTTAGAGTCAGATGATCCACTGGAAATCCTTCTCCTCCTCCTAGTACTGCTCTTACTACCTTCCAGTCTTGATGTACCTCGTCTAGAATCTATCTTTCTTTGCAATTCTGTCAAACTCTGTAACATGGCAGCATTCAGCTGATGCTGCTCGTCCTGGGCTTTAATCAAGCTTCTCATGGTGGCTACAACCTCAGATGGTGTCTCTTGGAATCTCCTTCCATTAGACTCTATGTCATCATTTCCATTCCGAACATTTTCTCCCATGGCATCTTCTGCACGCTCGTAAGAATCCCGAGCATCATACCCATCATGGGTTCTCATGACTGAACCACCTTTTGCTTTACTGTTCTTCTTGGAATACTACTCTTGGAAGTTGTATATAATTCTGCAAATGTTTTAGCAGCAAATTGTTAGACACATATCATTAATATAAATCAAAACTACTTACCTTCCTCTTTTGGAAATTCATAAAACAACAATTTTTACTTAAAATGCAAAATATTCTCTTCTTCCTTTTCAGCCATGTGACTACTGATAATCTGCTAAAATTCTAATGAAAGGCACTTGAAAACTGCTAAAAAAAACCACTGAGAGGTTCTCTCGAAACCCAAATCTCTTTTGGCCCAATCAGACCTCCTCCTAGCTATCTTTTCGATACTTTGGTGGTCAAAAAACCTAGTTCATCGACGATCTGTCCATTTATTTATCTCCGGCGTTTTAGTGGGAAATTCAACTAAACCCCCAATCTACATCGGTGAGAAAATCAACTCTTCATTGGGTGCGCAATCCCTTGAGTAGCTGCAACGACGGATTTACAATCCTTTGATTCCTTCCAATCGACGGCCTGATCCTTAATACTTTTTCGATGACCTTATACTCTTCAAAATTTCTTCTAATTGGGTCTCTTCCCTGCTAACTCTCTGGAATTTTGGCAGCCAGAACATCTAATTCTCTCTGGGGTTTCGACGGTTAGAACATCGAATTTCCTCCGCTGTGTCGGCGGGTCGCTTGTCTATTCCCTTCCGCCGTATCGACCTATAGTGGTCTACTCTTCTGAGTTTTATCAGCGATCTGTTGTTCTAAGTTCATCCACTATATTGGGTCCTTAATCATCTATCGTTATGAACTTTCATTGGCGATATCATAGACTAACTGCTGCGTCGACGGTCGGGCGCTCTGCGCATTAGACAGTTAGTCCTTTCGGTTTCCACAACGGTAGTCTACAATCTTCCTATGTCTTCTGTAGCTCACAACTTTTTCGATGGTCGGAGTGACTAGTATTTGTAACAGTGACGTTCGTATGCACTTCATGTTTGGTGATTAGTTCTTTATGCGGCTGCAACAATAGGCAGCAGAGTCACTATGGTCTTCATGGGGCACTCGTCGGTGGCTGGGGTAGTTGGTCATGGTGGCATCGGATGAATAGTTGACTAAGCAGCCGTAACTGCGGTTCACCTTCATTGAACCTTTTCCAATCGGTGATCCGATCCACTAACATTTCCCAATGGCCGATGATCCCATGCCTTAGAGAAAATTTTGAATTTTCTTCTTGCCTTGTCTTCCGTCGCATTGGTCGTCGGAGCAACTATCCTCTGCATCATCGGCGGTCAGAGGCTCTACCCATCGGAAGCATAGTTGTCTAACCATCCACAATGGTGGTGCAAGATCATCTAACTTCTTCCGATGTAGTCGCCAAACTCTTCGCTGCGTTGGCAACTTGATCCTCTAGGCATCGCCGATGCAATCAACTAATCATCACTGATGATTTTATGATTTAGAAAAATTTCCAGAAAATTTTTATCGTTAGTCTTCTTTTTCTCCGCTTCATTGGCTCAACCATCTCTTATTCTTCGTCAATTCGTTTAACTGTCTGTCGGTGAAAGCTTCCCCTATACGTCGTCGATTAACTAACAACTTCGGATCGGTGACTGAAACACAACCATCACAGCATCGACAAGCGGAACCCGTATCTACAGAGGATTAGTGCACTAGATGGAACGGTGCTTGAACCACTAATTCCTTCCACTGTTCATCAGTAATGAATAACACTAACATTTTCCGATGGCCGACGATTTTAACACTTAAGAAAATTTTCGCAAAACCTTCCGTCGTCGGGTGGGATTCAAACTAACACTTCTGCCGTGTCGGAGGAACTTCGCACTAAGTTCTCTGATGCATCGACAAGCGACGAACGCAATTCTTGCCACAATCTGCTTCTGATTGCCATACATCGGGTGACCTTCAAACTATCTTTTCTACTACATCGGAAGAATTTCACACTAAGTTTTCTGATGAGCTGACCATTCTGGTACTTAGAAATTTTTTGCGAATTTTCTTGTCATCACCCATTTCTCCTGGTTTCTTCTGGACAGTAGGAAACCTGCCTCTGTTGATTGTTTCTCATGGCCTTCTAAGGCCCAAATGTTGCAACATAAGCTCTATCACAGCATATTCACAGCCCATTCAGGCCCATTCTGCAACCAGAGCTCTGATACCACACTGTAATGTCCTTGACCCTTTGACCGGCGAAGAGGACACTACGATACATCAATCATCTGGGCATCTAGCCCCATGAACAAGAACATACATACATATAATGCTAAAGCATGATACTTAAAAACATATAAACATATTATGATGCATTAATCATTCATATACATAGCGAAAGCAAACAACATGAATTCATATACGATTCATCATTCAACATGTACATCATCATTCATCAATGGCAAATATAGTTGCAGACACAAGTTGGGCAAGAATACTTATCTTATAGAGAACTTGTCCTGCAACCAGCTACATCACTGCAACGTTCCACCCAACCATACGCCCGCGTGCTCTTTAATCTCTCAGCAACACTGCCACCCCCGATCCAGGCATGATTCCCCAAGAAATAAGGAACTAACAGGCTTAGACATAGCCATGGATAACAACACCACAAGGGTACACAGTTCAGCCAATCCAACACAGTTAGGTTTATCAGGCGAACAACAGATCAGTAAAGCCAATAAAGTTGGGTTTATCAGGCCATCCAGGAGCTGGGAAAGGGTAAATGCTAAGCTGGTGAGCTCATTGAAGAGCTAAGGACACCTACACCAGAACCAGCCTGTCTTCTAGGACACCCACACACACCCAACAGAAGGAAATCAGTCCTTTCTCTATAACGCAGTCCCTCAGACCCTGATCTCCCTTCTAGTGCTATTCAGGGGTTGTGGAGAAGAAATCCAGCCCACTAGCTCTGTTTTGTGGTCCCCAAACCACCAGGTTTATCAAGCACATCATGCCCTCATTCACCACTCCAATGCAGTCCAAGGACAAAACCACTGCATGCATGCAGCAAAATAGCTATTCAAGATTTAATAAGAGAAAACAACTCCCTGGATCATTCTTGTCCCTATTCTGGCCAAAACGATTCCACACCAATCTATAGCAGCCAAATCACATGGGAAATACACAGTCCAACAATCATGGAAAACAACAGCCCATGAACAACCATGAGACCATAGCACACAATCCCCACTACAATCGTTGGAGACTTACCCAGACCGAAAATGGGAAAGGAATAGACTCCCAATATCTACATGAGGGAGAAAGACGCATCCAACACAACTGTGGAGGATATCACAGTCAGGATTCAATGATGGAGTAACAGAGAGTTACACAGTATGACAATGGTGAATGGGAAAATGATCTCCTGCGTGAATGGAAAAAGAACACAACCATGGACTAGAAAACGGTGTGAGGGAGGAAAAGGCGAACCCCCACACAAGGATTGTAATCCCCTTTAACTCCGCTCTACATGAGGAAAAATGAACAGTCGTCGGTGGGGAGAGTGGACAGAATGATCGGAAATCTAGATCGCATCATGGAGAGAGTGCAGGCATGTGGGCGTAGTGGTTTTCCTGCCAACAAAATAGTGGCCCCTACTAAAAATAGAATAATCAAGGTGGTGGTGACACATGGCTTTTCCCCCATGGCTCAAGGTTTAGCATTCCCCCTCCTTATCCTTAGGAATCATGCCCATTCTCAATTTGGTTGCAGTGAACATAGCTTTTTGGGTTATTTAATTAAAGATGCATAATTACATGATGCCACAACTTAACATGTATGCCACATGTCCCAATATACCATCGGTGATAATTTCTATCCAAAATATAACATAACCAAATCGATGGTGGGGCCTTTGCCTTTAGCTCTGCACCATGATTATTTACAATATATGTATCATGCAAACGGGGTCAAAACTGGGGTGTTACACCAATAACATAGCATAATTGCTTCTTAGCTCATAGAATTAGCCCAGAATTGGCTTTCTACTCATTCTTTGCTGCTAAAACACGCCCAGAACTACTGTTCAATTGCATAAGTCATCCCAGAATATGGATAGGAGGCTTCTTTCTGCTGCTAGGCATGCCCAAAACTGTTTTAGATCATTTTCATGAGTTCTTGGGATTAAACCACATGGAATACTTTAAAATTTTCCGACACTAGTGAATCAATTTCTTCTCAACCCCCATATGGGCCTTAAGAATTAAGCAGATGTAACTATTTACTAATCCGTCACTATGAAAAATCATGCATAGGCCTGAAAATATTACAAATGAATTGGAAAGCAAGATATATGAGGTCCACCCAATCACCAAACCTCCTGAGAACCCATTAGCCTCCAATGAAACAAACTCCCAATTACTAAACATATTCTTCAGAATCAAAATGAAAATAACAACCATGAAAGGAAACTATTATAATCTTGGAAAAATCCAAGACCGATCAAAACCTTGTTGGAAATTAATAGAGAGTAGTCTATAAAATATTAATAAAAAAGATTGTTTCATGAGATAACATAACGCTTTAGGAATGTTTCCATCTTTTTTGTATGGGTGGTCAATTGGAGTTTTGCTGAGTTAAACTGGGATAATTCCTAATGTTTTTTAGCATGAGTTTGTTGAGCTAAACTGGACTAGTTCTTAGCATGATTCCTGGGCTCTGTGTTCAGTATCTGTAAAATCAAATCTTGGCTATTCCTATGGGCTAGATTAACATTCTGAGCGCATCGTAGCCTCTTAAACATCAGTAAACAGTATCTATGTTTGGAACTTTTTTGAATAGTTCTGGGAGCCTTATTATAAGTCCTAGGTCAGTTCTGTTCGTAAAGCCTAGCAGTAGGAGGATTGGTTTTCAATTGTGGGAAAACTATGCATGTTTTCATTTGTCTCTATGCCTTCATAACAACAGTCAACAACATTTTTAGGGCATATCTAATTTGAGTTTTGGACATGGCATAGACCTGAAATATGGTCCATCCTATGGAAAAAATGCATCAATACATTGAGTTTGTCTTCCAACACAAGGGGTGCGCATAGGTTACAAGAATAATTCTCTACCTATTTTGGGCAATCCTTGACACACCATTAATGATGGACCTATAGCAGATTCTCCATTGTATGGTCTCTGAGGAATCTTTAGTGTGCACATTGGTGATTCAATGGTGAGATATATTGTATTTTGATGACAAGAGCCAACTGGAAGTGTAGAAAGATGGTTATTGAGGTGACATTGGGTAACAGCTTAAGGTTATAGTTGGGCTAGCTTGTTTCTAGGGGCTTAATCACACGTGCTAGCTGAAGCTATAACAAGGACTTTGCAAAACTACTTTTAGTAGAGTTCATTAATAAATCATTCATGGAGTTGATTGCATGCCAAAATGTAAGCACAACTGCTTGTGTTTTTTTTTAGCTGACATAGATCAAGGCTTAAATGCAACCCCATGCTTATTATGCCCGATGCACCAATTATATTTCCTTCTCTTACTTTGAAGAGAAGGTAGGCCCTACTCATACATAAAAAATTGTAGTTTATGTTGTAGGTTAGATATGCCCAACACTAGCAATGGAAGTCAGGCATTTCTCCACATATATAGACTCAAGCTTCTTATGCAAAGCATTCTTTCCACTTGTATGAGGATATCCATTTTCCAATTCAATACTTTACGAGTTCAACAATAAGAGTGACATATTGTTCTGCATCCTTCTTCAACCAAAATATTGGTAGCTTCTTCCTTATTCACCCCTTAGTATACTTAGTAAAACATGGACTTAAAAGAAGGATTCACATAAACTTTGTTGGAAATTAATGGATAGTAGTCTAGACATATATATGCCAAAATGAATAGCATTGGAGGGATGGATTTATGAGGGATTGATGTTCAGAGAAGGAATTTTTTCTCCTTGTGTTGCATAAGTATTGTGGTTTTCAAACAATTGATCCAACATAAAATTTCAATAGTGGTATACTTAGAAAATCCTACCATTTCCTTTCAGTTATAGAAATTGTCCTCGTAATTCTATACATCCTTATTCACCTTAGTGGTGCAATAGGATAGCCAGGGTGTGGAATAGAGATTGTATTATAAATGAAAAAATTATTCCATGACATTTTTAGGTCTACGTTTCCTTTGCATGTCCTCTATGTTTCCTCATTTTTGGCATATTATTGCACCTTAGATCTGCAAACTCAAGACTGCATTATTCATTTTTGTCAAAACCTGTAAACCCTAATTTCCCTATTGTTTGTCTATTGTTATCTCTAATATACCTCTCAACATTTGGTTGTAACTATAAATGATGGAAGTTTTTCATTTCATTCATGAAGAATTACATCCAATTTAACCCTAAACAAGAATAATTCCGTTCAATTCAACCCTAAATGATGGATCTAGATGCAACTGATACAACCTCAAAACCATAATGGCTATCGGGACCTAGAAGTTGTGTGATCAGGTCGGTGTAGTGTTAGAAGCTCTCAGAACGTGAACTCATCTATAGAGGTTGGAGAAAGTAATGCATTTCATCGAATATCCGACATATATGCTATACTACCGACATCTTAAATTCATTTATATGACTTTATCCATGTCTAAAGGGAGCACAATATGAGTGTAGACCATTTATCCAAGGAAGCATTGAATATGAAGGATGGCCTCCTCTCCTTCTCGTAAATTTTAGAAGTAGAAATCATCGACGAAGGCATGATACAGTTAATTTAAGAGCCTTTTGATTTGTGTGGCATAGTATTTTTTAGTTCTTTCTACTATAGGATAAATCATAATCTTTCTTGTTTTAGCTGAGAATATAGAGTTTGTTTTTATCCCCTCAGGGGTGTGTTTTCTCCACCCTTGATGATTCCTTGGGTAAGTTGTTTGCGATCCTTATGTTCTTCATGCGGTACTTCTACTTCATTCATCTTGGGATTGTGGGTTCTATCCTTCCCCTTGAGATATTTTTTGATACTTATGATCTCCATTGGTTAATGGACTGACTTATTTCTAGGACTATGTCAAAGTTACCTTTTATTCACTACTGAATATCAAGGAACACCTCTTTTTCTTCTGAAAAAAAGATACATAATATTTGCAAATTATTTTATCACATATATTGATATCCGTAAATTGGGTCTTTTGTATTTTTGGGTGAGGAAACAAACTAAATTAAAATAGGTACACTTAAGAATATTGTAAAAAACATAGTTTGTATTTTGAGATTAATTGGCTAAAGCATTTGATATGGAACGAATTGATATCTATATCGTGTTAAAGGACTATGTGATGAATTTTTATACTAGGGAATTAATGATATTATTCAGGATAATGATATCACCATTATGTCATGCTTATAAGTCTTTCCAAGTTTTTTGCTAGTATTTTGCTATTATATTGCCAAATTGTTTTCAACCATGCCACAGGTAGAACCAAACAGGTATTTGTTAGACCTGTTTTCCTCTAGCGAGGGGATTTTGGGAAGGCTAGAGGAAAGTGAGACATCCAGTCGGTTTACAAGGGCTAAATCAACTAGATATCATAATATCAGAAGAAAATTCAATAAACTCATGGAATTGTTTCTCAAAGGAGGGGGGTCATGTTCCTATGATGATGAGATAGTAGAAGACATCGAGGTGCCCTTAAGTTACAAAAATCTAGTCAAACAATGGGTGCCTAGGGATTTTCATCAAGTAAACACTGATTTTTTCGTGAATGAGAGGATATATAGAATTGCATCGTCATCATTAAATGGATTAGGGTTGTTTTGCATGGATGGCATATAGGTTGGACACGACAGATGTATAGAATTGATAGAGTATGTTGGACCCTCTTACAACTACAGTGATTGGATGCGCCTGGTCCAATACACACAAAGTATGCATAGATATGGGTTGTTAGCAAATTATATACAATTGAAAGACAAAGCTAAAAATAAAGGAGAAATGTTGTACATTGACGGAAGGCAAAAAATAACTGGGAATATTGCAGGGTTTATAAACAGTACACAACTAGGGTCTAGACTTAAGCAACCCAACTGCATATTAGAGTCGCATAAAGGAAACTGTGTCTTTGCATGTGCCATTAAATCAATAGCTCCTCGTGAAGAATTGCTTATTAAATACAATTTGAATCGTGTAGATACAAACACGGTTAGTATGGTTGTGGTACATCCAACAATTTACCCATCCTTTTATTAATTATTTTAACATATATAAGATTTTCAGTTAGCATATAATTATAATTTTATATTAAATTTCTTACGTTGACTTTGTAGGGAGGTGATGGGGGGCTCATCACCCTAGCAGAAGGTGAGACGAGTACACGATCCGCGAGGAAATAGGTATGCATCAAAATGTTATGTATGAAAATTGTTTTAGTGAATATTTTGGTTTCATTAAGTAATTTTTAGTATGTTTTTTTATGTAGGGTTCTTCAGGGACACCTCCCTCATGGTAAATTTTAGTAGACTTGAATCAAGGTAGTAGGTATACATCGATATTTCAATTGTAAAAATTTAGGATGGACAAACAAATCTGTTGTTATTATTTTCATTAGTATATTCGGTTTGTTTATATAATCTTATATATTTTTCATGTAGAGTGTTGATCAGGGAAGCCAACCGGATATTGATCAGTCGACTGTAGTATCGGGGCAACAGGTAAGCATGAATGTAATTCTACATTTGAAATACTTTAAAATTGTACACATGTATATAGTGTAGCATAATTTTTATTTTGTTATGTATTTTTTCATTTTTATGTTTGCGTTCATGATGATAATGTTTTCTACTTTTTTTACAGGTTAATGACAAAGGAGTGTCCCCAACTATTGATCAGATGAATGAAGCCTTGAGGAAACCTATAAACCTAAATGTAATTCCACATTCTAAATACTTCAAAAATTTACACATATAAAACATGTAGTATAATGTTTTTTTTTGTTATCTATTTTTTAGCTTTTACATATTGCGTTTGTTGCGATAATGTTCTCTACTTTTTTTGCAGGTGGCTGATTAGGGTAAGTCCCCAGTTGTTAATCAAATCACACCCTCGTCTAGGCATCAGGTAAACCTAGATGTAATCCTATTAATCTATCATGATAGACAATTTTTGTTAATATATTTCTTTGCGCAGACTATTTCTTCAAAGACTAAACAATGTCTTATATATTTCTGTTACAGATAGAGGATTCGGTTTATGAAACACCAACTCAACACTCTTTACATTTTTAGGTCTCACAGTTTGTTGATGTATTTGTAACTTCGGAATGTATTCACTTGTATATATTATATTGTACCCCGATGTTCCTATCGGGAGAATCATTTTTGTATTTCATTATACCCCGATGTTCCTATCAGGAAAGTCATTAATATAATAAAGTCATGTAAAGTCAATAAGGTTAACCCTTCATTGTAAGTTGGGGAAATAGTCCCCACAATTGAGTTGAGGTTAACTCTCCTTGTTGATCAGGGGGGCAAAGTCCCCACAGTTGAGGGGCACTAGGGTTATTAGAGTCTCCTAGATATGTTAGACCTGGTAAGTAATTGTCAAGTCAAAAACTAGTATAAATAGAGAGTGAGACTCTTTATTTGTCACACACACTCACTCAACTAGGCGCATGAGCAAGAGAGGAAGTGCTGGCACAAGTGAGAGAGAACAACTGTTGGAGATCATCTTTTCTATCTTTGGGTTTTACTACTGCCATTTGGTGCTCATTCTATCTCTGAGGAAGTTGTGGGGTTTTATCCTTTGTGGTTTCTCCAAGGAAAATATTTGTGTCTCTTGTCTCTTGTGATTTATTGCTATGCATTTTCAGATAATATCCTAAGATAATATTGCTTAAATGATAAAAATACAACATGGTATCAAAGCTAACCTGAGAAGAAGAGACTGTGCAACTACAAAATCTAGGGATTCTTATTTTTTGGGTGTCTCTCCACAATCTATCAGCAAAAGGAGGCTAGGCTAACTCTCCATTGAAGTGCGCATCTTTTCGTCGAAGCAGAATTTGATTCCAGGCATTTTTAGTTTTGGTGCGGGAAATTGGGGATTTTTACAGAAGAGGAATTTTTGAGTGAGCCCATCATAGGATTTCTCTCCTCATCAAAATCGAATTTTAGAGACCAAGGTCTAATTTTTTGGTTGAGTAAAACTCTGAAAAATACAAGCCCTAGTTTGACCTCGGGCCTGAAAAACCCTAAAATACTAAAACGGCTAGTTCTGGTACATTCACTATATATAGGGATTGAAGAAGTTTCAATAGCTGCAATTTTCATAGGATGAATATAAAATCCTAATGTACTTTTTGTAAAAATTTCAACCTTCGATTCACTATATTATAGGAGATATGATTCCTGCAAATCAGGGTTCTAGCGCCTTCCAGGATTCATCCCTAAACATGAAACCTAGGGAGAATTGTTATATCTCCGTCTACGAAGGTCCAAACAAAATTTAAAAATATGTTCCAAATAGGGCACGGACCATACTTTCTATGGTAAAATTTTTAGACTTTGATGATGAAACAGTGACACGTGGAAGTCCGTACAACTTTGTTATGTTGAATAGTCCTTAAACAAGTCACCTTGGGAAAACTATCTAAAGTCCCAATTGGAGAAACCAATTCTGTTCAAACCTATGGTTTTGGAAATATAATAGAAGAGGATACCTCAGTACAAAGTTTCATACATAGAGGAGTGGTAATTTCAGAGATAATGCAAAACTAATATCAGACATTTCTGCAGAGGAATTTGGAAAACTAGGGCTTTTTGTTCCAGGAGCTTCCCTCCAATGTTTTCAGAAAGTAAGTACATTGGAAATATCACCTTGACAAGTATAATCTTTCAATCCAATCAAATCTAAAAGATTCTAATTTTTAAAAATTAGGGTTTCTCTGACAAACCCTAGATCATCCAACCCCGGAATTAGGATGGACACCTCAAATCGGTAAGATATAATCTTTTGCTATTTACAGTTGAAGTTCTCATTTAAATATGACTAATCACACCATCTTGATGACAATCTTGGTGAAGATGACAATTTCCAAGCATGGAAGTATAGGATTTCACTGGTTTTTGAAGAAAATGAATTGGCCACCTACATAAGTGGAGAGGTTCCAGTTCCAGAGGGAGATGAGGCTAAGGCTGAATCCAAGAGAATAATTGTAGATTCTATTAAATATCATCTCATCCCTCATGTGTTATCCCTGAAGACACCAAAAGGAAGTGTTCGGTGCTATGATGAAGCAGTCGAAGAAGAAGAATATATTATTATAACCACCTTGAATGGCCTCCCAGGATCATGGGATTCATTCATTCGAGGAATGTGTGCCAGAAGGAAGTGATTAGTTTTAGTAGGCTCTGGGAAGAGTGCACACAAGAAGAAGCTCAACTCATAATAAAAGAATAGAATATGGGAGCAACCGAAGATCAAGAGCTCACGATTCAAAGAAGATCCCTTAATCGATGAGGAATACGGAGAACTCAATTCTTGAAGAACCTCTTATCCATCTTAAGAATTTGGATAAGAAATGATGTTGTTATGAATGAAGAAGATGATGAATTTGAAATAAGGAGTCTACCCATGAAACAAATAAAGATAAGTATTCAATTGTCATTTCATGATATTGTTTTCTTATGCATTTGTTTTTATTCATTTGATGTATTATGCATGATAGAATGTTTTCATTAATGACAGTATACTACTAATATGCATGTGATGGGTAAGTAGGTCATGGTGCTATACAACTCTCCATTGCTACTTATCTAGAATGAAACCTCTTTGATGACATATTGGATTAGTGCACAATATCAATGATGTCATGGTAGAGATGGAAGGCATCTAAAAAGTTTCCGTGAGATATGGATGAATGTTGTATCGGCTAAAATAGTTGCATGATTATATCTTTATGCATAAAAAATTTCATTATGTGCCTTATGAAATGTTTCTAACCATACAACTAATGCATTTGACTTGTAGGAAATATTGCATACAATCGCCTACAAGAAAAGAAGGATGAGACTTGTTCCAAAAAACAAGGGAAGACAGTTCAAGAAATTATCCAAAATGAAGAATAATATGACGATACTTTCAAAGAAAAAAAGAGGTCTCAGACACAGTGCAGTTATGAGACACTGTTGAGCGACATCATTGATGCAAAACCTTCCGTTTATGAATAATTAGCCAAGAATAAAGGGAAGGAGATTACCAGATCATGAAGAATGATGTCTAGGATGCGGTATCGATACCTGAAGAGAAGTCTATGGGATATAAGGAAATATTCGTAGAACAAGGATTCTCACAGAAAGAAGGCATAGACTACGAAGAGACATTTGCAGCCAGTGGGAGTTGAGACACATGACAGGTAAACTCGTGTGAAAATTAAATAAGTCCCTGTATGATCTCAGAAGACACCCATGGGATAACACATACATGAGGAGCTTGAAGATCACCTAGAGTGATGAAGATCTTAACCTTTGCTACAAGGTTGATGATGAAAGCCTATAGAGGACGACAAGCTCACATATGGGTGTGAGAAAAACTTTTTGAAAATGGATCAAGATAGAGGATCTTGGTATTTAGTGACCCTAGATGGATACATAGAATATTAGCATCATAGGAAGCTATTTGTCACTCTAGTATAGAATGTTTCAATTCATAGAGTATGAAAGACAGAGGGAGTATGATGCTCCAGTTCAGAGGGAGTGACTGTAGAAGATACTGAGGTTCGACATGGGACAGGATGGAAAGATTATTGATGGCTTTAGGATTTATTGAGAGTAAATAATATTCCAAAATTTGCTTCAAGCTTGAAGGCGGAATACCAGTGATGCTCCTATTATATGTTGATGACTTGTTCCTGACCGAAAAGAGGAACTCATTAAAGTTGCAAGAAGGAGACTTGCTTCCGTGTTTGAGATCAAGGACTTGGATATGATGCACTACTTTCTAGGCATTGTGGTGTGGTAGAATACGAATGGAATCTCCCTAGGACAAGGGAAGTATGTAGTAAAGATCCTGAATAGGTTTGGGATGATGGACTGCAAGGCCATGGACACACCTATGGCATCGAACCTGAAGCTATTGAGTGATGCTTCATCATAGTCAGTTGCTGCTATGATGTATCATCAGATGATTGATTCCTTTATGTACCTGATGAACACGAGACCATATATTTGCTTTGATGTGAACACAGTTCAGCCAATTCCTGACAGATCTGAGACATGTTCACCTAATTGCTCCAAAGCATATTCTGAGGTACCTGAATGGTACAGTTGATTATGGGATCGAGTATGATATGAATCAAAATACTAACCTACAATGGTTATGTTGATCCGTATTGGTAGCGCCACTGACAGGAAGAGCACCTTGGGATGCTTCTTCAATTTGAGATCCAGTATGGGTTACTAGTTTGTCAAGATGGAGTCCTGCATGGCACTGAGTAAAGTCGAGGAAAAATATGGTTCCACTTGCTTGACTATTTGTGAGGTATTATGGTTTGGAAGATACTATTTTATTTGATTGATCTGAATTGCATTTTTTATGTAGAGAGGAGCAGTGAAGCTCTATTTTGTGATACATATCGAGATCTCTCTAAAGAGGGAGTTCTAACATAGCCAGTGAGACAGGTTGTCTGAGCATAAAATCCTGGTGAATCTCGTAGGTTGCTCAGACATAAACAGTCCTATAGGTTTCCCTTAGATGTAATCAGTCCTGGTAAAGCTTGCAGGTTATCCTTGGATGTAATCATCGTTGATGTGATTCTATGCTAGAAATGCCAGAGTGAATTTTGAGTACTTTAGGGAGAATCTTGGTGTTCTCTAGTGGAGGTTCCTTCCAAGGGTAAGTGATGAGTCCGTGAGCCCTTCTGACATGGTGGTAGGATTGGTTCCTCCCATGGTCAAATATAAGTGTTGTGCCCTTCTGACATGGTGGTAGGATTGGTTCCTATCATGGTCAGATGTAAGTGTTGAACCTTTCCCCGGATGGTAGTAGGTGTGTCCTACCATGATGGTGGATGTAAGTGCAAATCCTTTCTAACATGGTAGGATTGGTTCCTTCCATGGATAGATATAAGTGCAGATCATTTATACCATGGATGCGGGATGTGTTCCCCACATGGCTAGATATAAGTGTTGAGCCTTTCTGACATGGTTCTTGGATGTGTTCCTCCCATGGTCAGACATAAGTGCTGAGCCTTTCTAACATGGTTCTTGGATGTGTTTCTCCCATGGTCATATATACGTGCTGAGCATTTCTGACATGGTTCTTGGATGTGTTTCTCCCATGGTCATATATACGTGCTGAGCATTTCTGACATGGTTCTTGGATGTGTTCCTCTCATGGTCGGATATAAGTGTTGAGCCTTTTTGACATGGTTCTTGGATGTGTAGGCTCCCATGGTCGAATGTCAATGTTGGGCCTTTCCAACATGGTTCTTTGATGTGTTCCTCCCATGGTCGGATGTAAGTGCTGGGACATTCTGACATTGTGGCAGTCTGGTCCTCCCATGGTAAGATGTGAGTGCTAGGCCTTTATGACATGGTGGTGGATGTGTTCCTCCCATGGTCATATGTGAGTGTTGGGTATGCCTTTCTGACATGGTGGTGGATGTGTTCCTCCCACGGTTAGATGTAAGTGTTGGGTGGGCCTTTCTAACATGGTTCTTGGATGTGTTCCTCCCATGGTCATATATAAGTGCTCAAGAAGACGAAGACCTACATGGATGCTAGGCCTACAACCAGCATGAAAAAGGGATGGCCCTATAGAACTTGCTGTGACGAGTAGAATTGAGAGATAACACCATTTGTTCGAGATAGCGAAAGTAGTGATGATGATGATCTAGTGATGATCCAGATGATCCAGCTTTGATGATGATGATCTAGCTATGATGATGATCCAGCTTTGATGATGATCCAGTGATGAAGACTTGGGCTATTGAATTGTGTCAAGAGAATACCTTCCTAGTTAAGAGGGAGTGTTGATGTATTTGTAAATTCGAATGTATTCACTTGCATATATTATATTGTACCCCGATGTTCTTATTGGGAGAATCATTTTTGTATTTCATTATACCTCGATGTTCCTATAGGGAGAGTCATTAATATAATAAAGTCATGTAAAGTCAATGAGGTTAACCCTCCATTGTAAGTCAGGGAAATAATCCCCATAATTGAGTTGAGGTTAACCCTCCTTATTGATCAAGGGGGAAAGTCCCCACAGTTGAGGAGCACTAGGGTTATTAGACTCTCCTAGAGATTTCGGCCCTGGTAAGTAATTGTCAAGTCAGAAGCTAGTATAAATAGAGATTGAGACTCTCTATTTGTCACACACACACACACTCAACTAGGCACATGAGTGAGAGAGGAATTGCTAGCACAAGTGAGAGAGAACAGTTGTTGGAGATCATCTTTTCTGTCTTTGGGTTTTACTATTGCCATTCGGTGCTCATTCTATCTCTGAGGGAGTTGTGGGGTTTTCTCCTTTACTGTTTCTCCGAGGAAAATCTTTGTGTCTCTTGTCTCTTGTGATTGATTTTTGTGCATGTTATTCTCTCAGATAATATCCTAATATAATATTGCTTAAATAATAAAAATATAACACAGTTGATGAAAGATAATGAAATTAGTAGGTCTGCAGACCCATCGAGGGTAGTACAGAAGACCATGGAGAAACAAAAGAGGAACTGGTTCTTCTGACATTGATAGTTCCACAAACAGAAGAGGTCAAATTAAATATTCAATTATTGTTACATAGATTTCGACAATTGCAAGTAAGTTCCCAAATAATAATGTAAATTCATTTAGAACTTTATAATTTTTAATTTTATATGATATTGAACTTATAATAATACAATGGTTTTTATTTACAGGAAGTTATGCATCTTTACAGTGGTGGTCAAGGCGTTGTTGGTCTGAGTGACCAAAACACTCGACGTACACCATATATTGCTCCCTTATTGTCCACTGAATAGTCAGAAACACACTCTGCGACACCCCCGAGACCAGCAGAGGGTGCAATCGATGCTGACCAACCCACAACAGATGCTGCAGAAGAAGGGGTGGATTCAAGGTTAGATACTAATGTTGATGCTGAAGCAACATTTCCTAGATCTTCTTATGTCACTAGCACTGGTTGAATAGTGACAATATTTTTGGTGAATGAAGAACTCATTCCAATAAAGATATAGAAGATTCCAAGTGATTATAGATTGTTCAATTTAGTTTTTATAATTTGTTTCTAATATACCGATAATATTTTTTAATGTTAACTAATGATGGCATTAATTTTTTGCAGGAAATGATGTATTTTATAAACATCTAAATGATTTTTCTTTAGATATCTTCAGGCCCACCATTCGCACAAGGTGGGACAGACAAGCAAAAGCTTTAAAGGACGAGTTGACTAATCGCTTGGTTGGTCTATTTGGAAAGGATACCTTCAATACATTGAATGTCTTACAGAAGGCTAGACAACATATGAAGATTGTCCGAGATCATTATATGATTCACCTAAAAAAGAACCCTAGGTATGAGCACCCTCCAAATATTCCATCTAGGGAGTGGAAAGCCCTGGTGGAAGATGGAAACGATAAGGGTCTAAGAAAAGAAGGAAAGATACCACCAAGAACAGGGAGGTATGCAATACATTCCAAAATGTAATGGTAAGCCTTATTATTATAAGTTTTTATATCTAATTTGGAATATCGACTAATGTAATTCAACACTTAATTATGCTGGCAGACACATCTAAGGCCAACAAAGAAAGAATGGAAAAAATTGGTCAACACAAGCTTGGTCCTAGTGGTTATTCGAGCATGGAGGCCCGATATGTAAGTATCAAAAACCCAAAAATGCATCCAAATAATATATATATAATTTTTTTAGTTTTGTTCTGGAAAAAAATGTAAAATTAATGACATCATGCAAATATGTAGGCCGACTGGTTCAAAGAATTTCCCACTGAGGAAGACGTGAAGCTTGGATTCGAATGGGGCTTTGATGGTGTTGTTGAACATCGGAGAAACTTGTATGGGCATACTGCACGATCTTCTGTTGATCCATCTGGAGCGCAGGTATATAAAAACTATATAGTTTAATGATAATTTATTAATTCTCATGCAATGTATTCATTATAAAAATTTAACATAAATTATTTATTCCTTTTTTAGCAGGAAAGCAATGATCCCGTTCATGTTGAGGATATAAACCAACCAGATGAAGATCCAACTTTTATTCCTGGTAATGAATTTATTAATATGCTACTGTTTTGTATAGATAATTGCAGATGATTAACATTAATTCTAATTCTACACAATTCAATTGCAGAGCATGTAGATGCAGATAACACTGAACAGGTTGAGCCTGTACAAGATAATGATGAACATGTTCATGTGCCCATTCTAGGTAAAAAAACACATTTGTAATTTTTTTTTAAATGAATTACTGGTAGTTATAAAAATAAAAATAAATTAATGAAACATTTTGACATTATTGCAGAAATTCATCGCCCCTCACCGCAAGTTCAACCTTGCAAGCAGTCTAGTAGGGAGACCGAGGATCAGATTCTAGAAGATGCACTTTTGACTAACTATTTAAAGAGAAGAAAAGTAAAAAGCAGGTGACTAAAGAAATTTTGAGTAATTCTTATTTATAATAAAAAAATTTACATGGTTTTTTCTTCTGTTTCATGAATGAATGGTTAAATGAATGCTTTAATGAATGGTTCACTGATTTTTTTTATCTCTATCGACTAAATTAATGGTTTAATGAATGATTTAATGAATGGTTTAATGAATGTCTTTTTCAGTTGTTGAATGATTGAATGGTTTAATCAATGATTTAATGAAAGCTTCTTTCCGCTATTGAGTGGAATAATTTGTAGTAAATTGTTATTTGCAAGTAGATGCTTTGGGTTTGGGGAATTGAGAGTGATGTGAGCCGGGGGAGGGGCCATAAGATCTTCTACCTTCACGTGCTTGGTCTTGTTTAGTAGAGAATATTAAATTATTCTCAAAACAAAGAGGAGCTCAATGAATGGTAAGGAAGAATACATTAAAAACAGTTATTTTTATAATTTTAGTGTTTAAATTTTATTATTGCTATTTTATTCCTCCGTTAGAAATTGTTACAGATAGCGTTGAGAAACATTTTCATAGTTAAGAGGCAAGAAATGGTGTTTTGATGTGATCGATGGCCTTATATACATAGTGTTTTTGGTTCTCCATGTTTTATCAGGTGATCTATTGTTAACAATTAGTTTACTTGAATAGTTTAATATTATTGTAATTTACATTGTAATAGTATTGTATTTATTTAGATTGGTTTTGTTATTTTCATAAACAGACAAATATTTATTTGATGGTTCCTAACATGAAATTATTGCAACAGGACAAAATTTTAAGTATGTTGAATGATGTTTTGAAAGGTAAAGTAGAAGAAGAATGCGAAGCTCCACAAATCAAGGTATAATTATGTTTTCTTTTATTTGATTAAACTATGTATTGGGTATTTATGCATGTGCACACACGCACATTTAGTTGATGATGGTGATTGCCATACATTCATGCTAACTTTATTCTATATGATCTATAAAATTACCTTAACTAGTTTGATTTATCAAGTTGTTTCTATGACTGAATAGCCTAGAAAATAAACTTCTGATTTTTATGAGTTAGTAAGTTGTAGAATCCAGTCTTTTCACAAATATTTTTAAAAATAGATCTAATGTATTTGTAGGCCAAGAAGTCCAAGAGAGTACTTTTATAATGTATATATATAGCTTTTCCTTTATGTCATTCCAGTAGTAGCATTATAGTATGATACTGGTGAGCTATTAGAAAACCCTATTCTTTGCTTGAGTGTATGAGGGTGGGGCCAAGTTTCTTTTTGGGTTCACTAGCCACAAAGCCTCAGTATGGTTGTATTCATGGCTTGATCTACATATAAAAGGTAGTTTTTAATAGTCCACCCAATATGATGTAATTATTTTAATATCTCATTAAACATGAGTCAACCATCTACATATCTGCCAGATCGAACGTTGTTATGTAGTGCACGAAATCCCTTGTTCTAATAATGATATCGTTGGCTATGAACAAAGGAAAGATTAATTTGTGGAACTGAGCAATGAATAGGTAACAGGATTAGGTATTGTTTATTTTTTCCCAAAGAAATTTATCCCACATCCAGCATGCAATTAAGTTTTAAAGTTTAAATTCTCTAACTTTGTGAAGTTAGAGATGAGTTGTGTAATTATACTACCCTGCGAGCTAAGTCAACAAGTTTGCTCGGCACATGGACTATTTAAATATCATCATTTCTAAAATTAAAAGTATATTTAATGGCATTTTAATTGTTTTGACCTAAAATCTTTGGATACTTTTGTCTTTGAACATGAAATCTCCATGAGCTCACATTCAAAGCAAATTTTGCAAAAAAACAATATAGTTTTATAGTCTAAAAGTTATGTCAAACTATGATTTTGGCACTCAAACACAATTGTTCCAAGGATGCCTTCACTTAAATCTAAGTAAATGCAAATTCAATCCACAGTTGTATACTTCCTTATTGTTTTTAGGTACATAATAATAAACTTTCCTAGATTGTTACCAATTCTGGTAAGGGTATCCCATTCCAATATTTGAACAAAAGATTGGAATTCCTACCCAAATCAAATATTTGTTATTCAATATATAGGTTGACTAAATCCAAGTTGATATGGCTTCATAAAGAGGTAAGATTCATCCCTAAAATAGGCACTTACCAACAGTGTGCCCTATGTCATACTTAGCCAAAAATTAGAATAAAAACCCCTTTGCATGAGGTTGGATCGACACCGTATTCTCCAAGAAAGAAACCCATAAGTCTTCTACATATTTTTTAGTGATGACCATAAGATATGAAACCCTCATATCATGATATGTAAAAGTGTTTGTCCTCCTCCTTTAAGGGTTCTAACTGCTGAACATTACCACTATGTAGCGCTGAGATTATGCCCATATCTTCCTTTTCTAGGGTTGTTTATGCCCAAAGTATTTCCCAAAATTTTGGTTTGAATGCCCAAATTGTGGTTGTGTATTTGGCTTTGGAGATGTTCTTATTCATGGAGGTTGATAGTATGTGTCCTAAGCCATTCTGAACAACATAATTTTTCATGATTAATTGATGATGCTTACTATTATATCTTGTTTAAGAAATCACATTTTGGGATGATATTTTATGTATGGTTCAATTTGCAAGCATCACTTACAAAACCTCTTTATTTGTTCTTCTAGAAAAAAATAGTTGGTGTTAAACTCAATTTTTTTACCTAGCACACCACTCTTGATGATGTTAATTGGTCATGGATGAAGGAAGCTTAAGGAATTTCACTAAACAAGTTAAATTTTGAGGTAATTAATTCAATTAAGATATAAAACATACTCATTGTAGTGATTTCACATCAATAAGTTTGGCACTCTATAAACATAGATATTCTCTCTAAGAGGGCCTCATTCAAGGATAAGTTTCAAAAACTAATCAAGTATTAAATGTTTATGAATTTCCTCCATTGAGGATTTTTACTTATGGATGTAGTTTCGTAAATAACCCAGTAGCGAAATGCATTTAAAGGTTTTTTCTCTTTCCAAGTGTTTTTATCTTTATGCCTATTATTCATTTCAAATTTATGCATCATGTATCATATAAAGTATCATTAAAGTGTGTGATCTCTTATTTAATTCATATTTTCGATTGTCAATCCACTCGTGGGAAATATTATTTAAATTGTAAATTCACATAGTCAAAATGTTTCCCCCCTTGCTCTCTTGGACCTCAAATCCACTTAACCCATATGGAATCCTCCCTTGTCCTTGAGAGGTGGCCTAAAAAGTGGAAGGAAAAATACTCAGGTAACAATGGTATTTCTCATTTGAAGTCACAATCTCTAGCACTATTGGATTAGTACTTTTTCACTTAGGCCTTAAATTGAGTTGTAACATTTTGTTGCTATTGTTAGGGGAATTCTTTATAACCAAAACATTGAAAAACACCTAGAAACTTTAGGTGAGATTTCCTTAAAATTTCATGGTGTCTAAGAAACTCACATAGAAATTCCTTAGAGGTAGTTTTTTCCAAAATTATACTCCAAAAAAGGATCATATAAACACTTATTCCCTTCAATCCCAAACCTGACTCAATATGATAGAGTGGAAAAGAACATGATTCAAACCACTCGATAGACTACTTCAATCCAAGATAATAAAGATAGTTCTTCAAATCAGTCAAATCCTTCTTCTATGAACATGACAACTCCACATAGTTTGATATTGGTTTGAATTATGCTCATGTGCATTTTCATATTTGGTACCCTCATTAAAGAAAATAAAATATGGCTTTTTTTGAATCGCAGTGGATGCACAATTTATTAAGTCTAATGGTTTTCTTGGACATCTCGGGGTATCCTAATAAATTTCATAATCATAGTTGGGAGGAATGCATTCCGAAATTCCATGGGAAATAGGATTCTACTAGGTTTCATGTCTAACTACATATTGAATCTCTTCCAAGGTTGAATGTGGCCCTGAGGATATTAAGATGAATATGTTCAATATATCTCTTAACTTGCAAAAATGTGACATAAGAAATTGGTATATGTGGATTCTTAGTAAGGGTGTATACTCATTTGTAAATATTCTCAGGTTGGTATACAAGATACAGGATCTTATTCTTGATGAGGAATCTGTTGAGGATCCAATTTACCCTCCACAAAATCAAGCTCTTGAAAAAATCCATGAAGATTCCTTTGAAGAAGGCCCTATTTATGAAAGAACACATTCTCCTATTATATTTCCTTATCCCAAGAATCTAAATTAGATGGTCCATATTGTTGAGATTCTGATGAGGAATATTTTGTAGGCAAACCCTTGTTTGATGATGAGACGGAAAATGCATGCATTTATCCATTTCATGAAGAGTTGGATGTGATATTTTAAATCAATATTCATAGTTTTAGGGACCCCATATATAATTCATATAGTGAAGCATATAATGAGGAACCTAAATATTTGGAACCTATAGAGCAACCAAGCATAAAAGGGGATATGCAACCATATGCAACCAACCATATCATCTAGTTTTTAAGGCAGTATTGGGACATAATTTTATAGTTATTTCTAGCTTCTTAAAGAAGATTTTTGCAAGTACTTGAAACAATTTTTTGAGCCTAGAACATAGATATTTTTCAGCCACCTAATCTATCATTTTATTCGTGTATTTGATATGAATTTCCAAATAAAGAATAATTTTTTAATGCAGAAACTTGTTTGGGCCATCAATATGTTCATTTAGGAATTAATTGTAAAAGTTTCCACCAATTCAAATGGTGTTTTCAAACGTTGAAATTGGGGATGAATTTTTCATCATATATTATACTTGACTAATGTGGGGTATTGTCTTGAGTATTTTTTTGACAACCACTTATTTCTTGAAGGTAAGAATTATAATGTATTCAACCATGACCATGATTACATGAATCATGTCCGAGCTTGGATAAAGGATTCTTGTAGTAATTCACCCCTTCCTTGGCATTATATTGTTACTTTGGGATTTCTTCATGGGAGAGGGTTGTCTAATTCCTAAAGAAAAAGCTTGTCAAGAATGAGTTTGGGTAATAGGTGTGGGCATTTGGTATCCCCAAAAATTCTAATGTATGCCCCTCTTTTAGTTACATACAAGTCTCCATTCTCACTTATTGCTTGCATTTCATTTTCCTAACATGTAATGGGTATGCTTACAAAATATCATGCTATACATGCGAACTATGATATGCTCACAAATACTGGCACTTTATGAATATAGAAATTTCTGATCATTTGAGATAATCCTTCATCAATATTCACTTGACTAGAAAGTGGTAATTTTGGATAAGTTTATTCTCTTAAAATTTGATACACTTCTCCCATTTATAATTGGGCTCATCATCTATATTGCATCATGTATCCATGCATAATTTCCATAGGGTACCCATGTCTACCTATGGCTCAATTGATTCCTCTCTACCTAGTCTCACTTCATCAACTACATCCTTCAACTTCTTCTATCGTTTAGATTCCATCTCTTATTCTTGCAAATCATTCATGTTAACAACAAATCACATTAACATGTTTATAAATAATGAAAGTATAATGTGCATGTCCATGATGGTTTTCCTATTGCTTCTTGGAAGAACGAATCAGAATTCGCTAAACATGAAATTTGCAGGTTTAGTAGTAACTTTGCAATGATTCAAATATTTATTTAATGGGTTTAGCATTGGGTCAACAAATAACACATGGTATGTGAGAAGGTAATAGCTACAATGTTCCTCCATTTATGGGCATCACGAATTCATATTTCTTCTTCTTGTAATTTGATACAATGTAGGCCAATGATAATAGATGAAACTGAAATATCAAGAAAGATCAGGGTTTTTAAAGAAATTAAGGCAATGGGATTAGATATTTGAATAGATGGATATTTTGAATAGTCTTTTCATTAAACATGTTGTTGTTTTTTACTTGCAGATTGCCAGTGTTTTTGTTCTTATTGTTGTTGCATTGGATTTTGTGACATGGTTGGGATGGTAATATTTTTCAAATCTCTTCCTAACATAATTTTATTTTAGAGCATACGTTCTTATAATTTTATTTTGTTTGTATGTTTTATTTTTTATATAAAATAAAAATGGAACAAGTTGATTACTTTAGTGCCCACTTTCTGTAGGTATCTTGATGGATTACTTGATTCCTATCTGAAAGAATGGCTACCACCCGCTAGTAATCACTTTGTTCTTGCATTTATGTTTGTTATCTCGGTTCTGGTAAGTGTAGGAAGTTGATGCTTATGAGAATGATGGGTGTGGTCACAAAGGTACTTAACAATCACGAGTATATAATATACTACTTGCAGACAAAATAAGAGATGGTATTTAATCATGCCAAACTTCGCCCCCATCTCAAATTCATATATAACAAATGAGTTGAAGCTTCCAAGGTATGCACATTACTTCTCTTCTTTCACATCATGGGAATTGGTAGTGTTTTTTTAATGAATGATAGGATTTTATCCCTTGTCTTAGTCATCAAATGGATAAAGTTCTTTTAAATTTCTTGTTTTCCCATTGTTTTCTGATTTTTATGTAATGTTTATTTCCTATTTCTTCCGTTGTCCATGATACCCTATTCTAGGA
The DNA here is from genome assembly GCA_001517045.1 of Pseudotsuga menziesii. Lineage (NCBI taxonomy): Eukaryota > Viridiplantae > Streptophyta > Pinopsida > Pinales > Pinaceae > Pseudotsuga > Pseudotsuga menziesii. The sequence continues at coordinate 197,080 of LPNX010041379.1, forward strand.
TGGCATACTTTTTGGTTTGTTTGTGGAATTCTAAGTGGATTTTACTGTGTTGGGACTTCTATCAAATAGGATGCTAAGGTTCAGATGTTTTCCTTTATAACAATTATTATTGGCAATCTACCTAGTGTTATAGATAGGATATTGTTCTTGAGTTGTGAATATTAGATAGGGCAGGTATCAAGGGGAGGGTTAAGGCTGAGTTTAATGATCGTCACAATGCTTTATCTATCATCTTGAGTGATATGCATTAGTATCAAGGCTGACAAGTAGCATCCCACTCTTCCAATGATGTGGAGTTTTCTTGAAAGTAGTCACTTTGTGCTGATAGGAAAGTATATAAATATAATATCTTGCAAAAAAATGAAAATCCACTCAATGGAACCCAAGATAATCACTTTCTGCAATGTGTATAATTCACGACTGAACAAACATTTACTATGACATATGAGAAGAAAAAAAGATTGAGGAATATGCAAGTTGGAGGGTTAGGCCTTTTGATATAAGGTATAGCTTATTGTTGGTTGTTAGAATGCCAAAAACCATTTACATCCCACCCTCGCTGAATTTTTTTTAACTATACAATACACTGTCGCTTTTCCGACGACTTGTGGCCCTCGTCTAACGAGGTTTCCATAGCATCGACAAGCGCAGTCCAACGAGACATTGTCAGACAACCGATGAGAACTCATCACAAATTTGACCCCATGACCATTGAAAATTCGACAAACTGGGACAAGGTGAACTTGAAAAATGGAGAAAACGCCATTCGAGCAACGACTAAAGATTCATCAGAAATTCGACCCGTCAAAGTCAAAAATCTGAAAACCAATTCCTCTAACATTCAACGACATAAACCCCAATTTTTACAAAGGAAACGTCTCACATTCAACAAGGAGAAGTCATATTTTCGACGACCTGAGAGTTAGAAATTTGATGACTTAGTGGTGAAATATTTCGACATAGTACGTCGAAAATTCAACGGGTTTTGGCATGTCGTCGAATATCCGACGATATAACACCGACAATAAAAAAAAATTAAGTTGTTGAAGAACCAACAGGTGTCTGTCTAATTTCAGACATAGAAGCCATTGGATTTTGGGCTCAAATTCTGTTGTGACAAGACTAAGTTTACTGGAGAAATCACGTATAGAGGAATATAAAACACATGCATTAGTTCATGATGAACTAAGTAAACCACGTAGAATATGAACTTTACCTTTCCAAGTGGACCTCTAAAGGACATAACCCCTCCAATCCACCCCTTGACATACAGAGGTAATTCAACCTCTTCATATTGAACAAAAAACAACTTAAATAAATGAAGAATGAAAGTAAGATGTAAAACATAGTAAGCATCGACAATGTAGAATAAATAAGATAGACAGGAAAAGTAATTTTATAAGCGCATCAAAGTGTCAAATAGTAATATGTATACATCATCATCATGCATAAAAATAACACAAAGAAAACACTAGACAGAACTTAGGCTTAGTTATTCGAACAAAGTTTTATTCCACAGTAAGAAAATGAAGATGTCCTTAAGGTCTAGTAGTTTATTAGCCTACAATTTTTTTTTTTGGATTTTAGGGACATTACACTGCATTTTTGGCAAGCAACATAGAGAAACTTTTCAAATCGAAAAGTTATGCAAAGCATGCGCACCACTTGAGATCGTGCACTCTGACATTTATGTCCCAATGCAGACATCATCCATAGGAGGCTGCAATTATTTTCTTACTTTTATTGATAACTAATCAATAAAAACATGGGTATATTTTCTGAAACATAAATATGATGCATTTAGTTGTTTTCAACAGTTCAAGCCACTCATGGAGAACCAAAGTGGACACTGCATCAAAATATTAAGGACGAATAGAGGCGGTGATTATGTCTCAAATGGTTTTCTAAATTTTTGCAAAACCCATAGCATACACAAGCAATTCATTGCATGGTATACACCTTAGCAAAACAATTTCATGAAGAGAAAGAACAGAACCATTATGGAGATGGCGTGCAGCATGGTGGAAGCTAAGCATTTTCCAAATGAATATTGGGTTGAAGCAGTCGCAATTGTTGTATCTATTATGAACCGGTGTCCAACAAAGAGTGTGAAGAATAAGGTTCCTCAAGAAGCATGGAAATGTATGAATCATAGTGTTTATCATTTAAATTTTCTTTGGTTGTGTCGCATATGCTCATGTGCCAGATGAGCTAAGAAATAAAATAGACAAGAAGGGACAAAAATGTGTTTTTGTTGGTTACTCTGAAGACATAAAATCATACAAGTTGTATGATCCTATTTTAAGGAAAGTAATCATCAGTCACAATGTTCAATTCGTCGATAATGAGTCATGGGATGGAACTGTCAAAAATAATTTTGATATTGTTTTGAATGTCGAACATGATGGCATGGAGGAGGAAGTGCTTCAAACACCACATGTAAGTCAAAATGGTGTAGCACCGTCAACTCCCATAACACCATGGCATGGCTTAGCACAAGGAACGTTGACACAAGTCATAGCTCAAGCTACACCAACAAGCACACTAAGAGGACAACAGACTCCATCAAGAAGTTCGTTGAGGTCGACACCGACAGATCCAATGAAGAGAAGAAGTATGTGTAAAATATATGAAGTTGGTACACCAAATTCATTCTCTCTCTTTGCATTATTTTCTCAAATAGATGATCCACCAACATTTAAGGAATTTTTCTAGGATGAAGTATGTGCACAAGCCATGGATGAAGAAATAGAATGCATTGAGATGAATAAAACACAGGAACTCGTTGATGTACCAAAAGATAAATATGTATTTAGTGTCAATTGGATTTACAAGACCAATCAAGATGCTGATGGGAATGTGCAAAAGCACAAGGAAAGAATGGTTGCAAGAGGGTTCACAGAGCAGCCCAACATAAATTTCAATTAAACCTTCACACCATTTGCACGCATGGATACAGTCAGAACTGTTTTGGTCATTGCTGCTCAAAACAAGTTGTATGTTTATCAAATCGATGTTAAATCGACCTTATTGAATGATTATTTGGAGGAGGAAGTATATGTGGAACAACCAGAAGGCTATGAGGTTCCAGGTCAAGAGAACAAAGTGTATAGGATGAAAAATGCACTCTATGGTTTGAAGCAAGTTGTGAGAGCTTGGTACAGTTGCATTGATTCCTATCTCACCCAAAATGGATTTCAAAGAAGTGAAGGTGAACCGACATTGTACACCAAAGTTAATGAGCAAGGTAACATGTTGATTCTCTTTCTGTATGTAGATGATTTAATATTTACTGGTGGTTTTGGCATAAAGGATTTTAGAATAGTCATGGAAAGTGAATTTTAAATTACTCATTTGGGACTCATGAAGCTTTTCCTGGGCATTGAAGTCCAACAGTTTGAAAGTCGTATTTTTATATCACAATTAAAGTATGCAGGTGCAGTTTTAAAAAGATTCAATATGTCTAATTGCAAGACATCCCCAACACTAGTAATAATAGGTTTAAAATTGAGGAAGGATGATGATGGATCAACTGTAGATCCTATGTTGTTTAAAACTCTAGTTGGAAGCCTTATGTGTTTGACTGCAGCAAGACCGTACATCATGTATGGAGGAAGTATGATCTCAAGATTCATGGAGCCACCAAAAGACTCTCATGGGAAAGTAGGTAAAATATTTATGAGGTATGTAAGTGGCACAAATGACCTTGGCATAATGTATTCAACCTCAAAAAAAATTAAACTCATTGAATACACTGATAGTGACAATGGAGGAAGCACAAATGATAGGAAAAGCACATTTTGGTACACATTTCATTTTGGTACAGGTGTTGTGTCGTGGGCTACGAATAAACACTTTGAATAAACAACCCATAGTAACTCTATCTTCAACAGAATTAGAGTATGTCGCAGCTACAAGTGTTGCATGTCAATCCGCTTGGATGCAAAGAATGTTAAAAGACTTGTCGCATAACTAACAAGAACCAAAAAACATTTTTTGCGACAATAGTTCTGCCATTACATTGTAAAATAACCATGTATTTCACAAGAGAGCCAAGCACATCGACACAAGGTATCATTTGATAAGAGAATTGGTGAACAATAAAGAGATCTGTTTAGAATTTGGCAGGCTTGAATATCAGCTTGCATACATTTTTATAAAGCCATTGGAAAGGGATACATTTCAGTATCTACAAAGTTATTTAGGAATGGAAATTTCTTCTCAGTAAATTCTGTCATGAACAAACTAAGTTTCAGCTTTGAAACAATTTGTAATATTTTGTTTTAAAATCCTCATTTGCTCATAATTAAGGGGGAGTGTTGGAAATATTAATTACTCATTGATCCACATAGCATATCTGCTGACTCTATGAGAGTCTATAACAGGTCAGTTTCTGTCAGACAGTATGACATAATGAAGTGTTCATGTCTCTCATATATAAATAAATCGAATTAAAAATCTAAAGTTAAGTTTCTAGGTACATAGTTATTACAGTATTTAATGTTAAGCCAGTATCTTCACAAAGAAGCAATTTTATTCTGTCTATATGAAGAAGAAGAAGATTGTAAATAGGTAGACACGAAGAGAAGAAGAGAAGTGTGTAAGTGTACAGAGAAGAAGGAAAAACTCTGTGAAGAGTTCAAAGCTTAAGCTTCTGTGTTTTGGAATGTATTGAGATCCCAAGCTCTGTAAAAGGTGAAACATCCTTGTAAATTTCCAAGTTTGTATTTGCAACAATAGTTCTTTGGTATGCCGTCAAAATATATAAATCCATAAGTTTATGGTTGAATGCGTGTTTTATTTATGCGCACATCTTCTCTAGATTTAATTGAGTAAAAGTTGTTTACATTTACTGTTTAGTGAAAGAAACAAAGAACTCATATTTATTTCGTCGTGTAAAAGTTTGAGTTTTTACCCGCAGAGTGCTCTCCGTAAATCTTCTTTAATATTTGGTTATATGATATTGTGAGTGAGTCACAATATACTTGTGTAGAAGTTTATCAAAATTTATTGGTCGATGCAAATTATTTTTCATATTATAAGTCTTAAGACTAGGAAATATCTTTTTATAAACTTTGACTAAAAGTTGTTTGGTGGAAGTAGGAAGTTGGTTGCAAGGATGATTCTTGTCACAGTAAAAGCCGGTTGAAATAATGTGAGTGTTTCGAGGTAAAATCATGTTAAGTGAAAAGTTTGTAATGTCTATCACACATAAGTATATCGCAGCTAGCCAGTCGTAGTAAATCCTTCACTAGTACAAAATGAGGAATTAGCTACTAGGTGACTAAAAATTCTAGTCACCACAGGTTTTCCAAGTGATTTACTACTAAATATGAGCAATTTTGATTGACTCAACTATAAAAGACTAAAATTAATGACTAATTTATTCACCAGTTAACAAATATGACTAGATTATAAGTGACAGAGTTAAAAATGACTAAAATAAATGACTAATTTAGTCACGACATAAAAAATGACTAGCTAGAAGAATATGAATTAGTCATTTACGTTAGTCATTTTTAATTGTGTCATGGAAAATTGCAAATTTGGTAATGAAGTGTAATTTTTGTAAGTTGTCTACCTTATATTAGTAATATTAGTGCCATGCACCTCGATCTTCATAGATCCAACAAAGCAATTGCATGAACTTTTAGCCTTATGGGAGCTTTTATGGTTCGCAAAAAAATAAATTCTGTAGCTTTCTATTTTTGGCGAATCAAAGGTCATGATAATTGATTGGGCCAGAGGTCTCAAGAAGTTGCAGTCACTGAGTTATATATGATTGTTGGTTGAAAAGGATTGGGCTCCTAAAGAATTGTTTTCTTTCTTTATCCTTCAGGCACATACCTGTACAGGGAGTTCAATTCTGACGCGGACCTACTGTGTTGAATACTTAGGCTAAGAGGACTAGATTTACAAGTAATTTGTCTGAATCTAAGAAGATGCTTGAAGACACATCTAAGAAGAGTAAATTGAATTGGAATTCAGGAAATTCTAAACACGGTGATGAGATTGGTGTCGGTGGACAGAAATTGAAACTGACAAATATTGGTATTGAGCTTCACGTTGGGTCTCCACCACCTTCAGAATGGCATCATTAATGTTTAGTCGACCTTCAGGTTTGTTCTGTGTTTTTCTTGATAATTTATTGTGTTTTTTTTCTATTCATGTTTTTTTTCTTTGTTGTGGATGTGGTGGAGATGAAATGGCTAGATCATAATTCCCTTACAGTAACAGAGGAATTATACACCTGAAGATGCACTATAATAGGCCATAAGGATCAAATCTATTATTGGATATCCTGTGATTTTCACAAGTTGCAGCCCCGAAAATAGGTCAGACCTGCCCAGGTTCATAATAATATTGCTATGTTTACAGATAAAACTTAGGAACTAGAAATTCAAGGGTTGGTAGACCAAAAATGTTGTGTATAGGATTTCAGACTAAAGGTTATAATATCTAAGAATTTCCTCACTTCAAGGTTCAAGGGAGGGACCTAGACTCTTTACTTTCCCTACGGGACCCCTTCCAGAAACACTTACGAGAGGAGTTGTGCAAGTATTTACCTGCTGTTGCACCTCTTTTTTTGTAGTAAAGTATAATGCTTTCCCAAATACGTCTAAAACTACATAATCTGCTTAATATTGTTATATTTGTAAGATTCATGAGCAACCCCCAAGAATTGTAAGACTCATTGATTAACTTTGGGGATTACAACAATCTCATACGAAAATAAGCCTTCCATTACTCTAAGAATCCAACTTTTTAACAAACTAATTCAGAATATTTTTTTTTTCAGAAAGAAAAAATCCTGTCCTTGTTATTCTTAGAAGAATCAAAGGTCATCAGTACAATCATCCCATAAGCGGGTTACATACCAAAAAAACCCACAAGATTTCTGCCGGGGGGAAAGGAATAACAACAATAAAGAAAGATCCCGTCAGAAAACTGTCTCATCATAAAGTGAGGACTGTCTTCTAATCCACATCTACCGAGTGCCAAAGGGATATGAACAACATTCTAAAAGTGAGCACTCTTTCAATCATAACACATATGAGGGAAATGAAAAAATCCCTTTATCATGCTTAGAAGAGCTGAAAAGTGTCTTGAGAAACCAAATGGTTCTCAAAATATTCCTTAACACTGCCTTTACCCTAAGGAAAAGAGAGTGCAGATTTAGAGAGACGGTCAGCCATCCGATTATGCTCTCGGTAAATGTGAGTGAAAGACAAGTCCTGAAAGCTAGAAATTAGCTTTTTTGTCTTCCTACACCAATGAACCAGATCAGGTGGAGAGAGAGCAGTTGATCTCATCGCCCAATTGATGATTACTTGAGAATCACCATATACATGGGATAGGGGGATCGCCATCATTTGGGAAGAGAGAAGAAGTGCCCATAAGCTGAGCAATTCCGCTTTGGTGTTAGTGCCATATCCGACACTCAGCGAGAACTCCAAGTAGTGGGAGTCATTTAAATATAAGAAAAAACCTACACCAGCAGTCATACAGTTTGATGCACCTTCAATGAACCCGCAGGGAAAAACCTTGCAGGGGGGCTTCCCCAAAATTCTGCTTCTTGTTTTTTCAGTAATAGTCAGAGGAGGGAGAACTTGTATAGAAGTAATAATTTGTTGAACAATACTGAAGATGTTCCTTTATTTCCCCTCGAAAATTGCCTGGTTGCGCACCTTCCAAATAATCCACATCATATGAAAGGGAATCATAAAGAGGTGCAAGCTTCTTGATAGTTTCCCAAACCAACCATTTAACATGTCCCCAAGAGAAACATATGGTGAGAAAGTTGGGAGGTTGAAATGATTACACACATGTTCAGCCACTGTTTTCCAAACAGTGTAGATGGAGAAAAGGTGCTCGACTGTCTCCTCGTCCGCACAGCAAAGAACACAAATACCTGGTCCCGATTTACCTCTTTTCTGTAAATTCTCCCAAGTGAGGATTCTTTTCCGGAGAGCTAACTAGATAAAACATTATATTTTATTTAGAAGGGCCTTGTTCCATAGATGGGAATTGACAGGATTTGTAGCCGAAGGTGAGGAAGATCTAACAATACAATCATATGCGTTCCTGGTAGAAATGGAGCCCGATTTTTTGTTGTAAACCCATACAAGGTCATCAGGATGATCAGTGAGGCGAATACCAGCTCCAGATAATCCCTCAACATATTCAGTCCAAATTGATTTGAAAGTGCCTCCAAGATCAAGATCATCGGCGGTGAACCAGTAGCTCTGTGCATTTATGAGAGAGTTATGTGCCTGAGAGAGAGTGCATATATTCAAATTCTCCAGGTAAGAACTTAGATCCTCAGGGAGAATAAAGAAGGAGTGTGAACCCACGATCGGGTCGATTCCAAGCAGAATATTGTCACCATTACCCACCTGCCAATCCATATGAGTACCCATCCAAGGGAGGGTATGTATCAACCCTCTCCACATAACTGAGACATTGCGAGTGCTGAAGCATTTATATCTGAGCCAATCAGCCACTGAGGGGCTTTTTATATATTTGAAATGTAGAACTTGATACCATAAACCCTTAGAGTGGAGGATTTTCCAAAAAGTTTTGAGACGCAGAGCTAAGCTGAACCATGGGAGGTTTTTTATTCCCCATCCTCCATGTTCCTTGGGCCAAGAAAGATCCTTCCAGCTAGCCAGATGATATTTGCAGTTATTGTTAGAGGATCCCCACAAGAAATTAAACATGATTCTTCTGAGTTTCTGAAGAATGGATGCTGGGAGAGGAGAAAGTCCCATCCAATACACAGGTATACTAGACAGTACAGATTGAATGAGGATCAATATACCCCCGAGGGAAAGATACTTATAGGTCCAGTGGCTTATCCTTTTTTCAAACCTTTGTATAATCCATAGCCAGTCATTTACTCTATACCCAAGCGGTTTCAAAAAAAAACCGAGGTAATTGAACCCAGAATGGAGCGGCATCATTCTATAAGGCAGGAATCCCACAAAATCATTTAGACAGTCAATGGCACTACTACATTTCGATCCAAAATCCGACGGCGCATGGATTTCTCTTTTTAAACTTACCAAAAATCACAAGGATACAATTTTTTTTGTAAATGTGGCCACAAGTATCGGTTAAGTGACGACTATTCTCATAACCGTCGGTTAAGCGACAGCACGTTAGTAAGCATCGCTTAAGCGATGGCGCCTTTAATTGGTATGTGGATTTTTGGTTTGAAATGTTTTCCATTGTGAGAGATTAGATTATTTAGGGACATTGAAGCAAGTGATGATGTGGTTGAGGAAGAAGTGGGTGGTCGTAAGAGAAGTGTTGACAAATGTTAACATTGCTTAAACCATTTGATAAATTAGGTAACGGCCCATAATCTACTTGTGGTCACAATTGGATATAGGGTGACATTCCATAACGTTGATCCCTTAGTTGCAAAAAATGTTAATAATGATAATGGGATATGGAGGAGTAGATTGTGTTGAGGTTTTAGGGGTGAGAATTTGACAATTCTTGCATATATTAATCTCATGAATGTAGTGATGTGAAAAGAAAGCCAACGAATATCCCACATAAAGGATCTTTTGGGTGATGGCCATTCTTGATAAATGGTCATTGTAAGCATCCCATGAAATCTATTGAGAACTTGTTTGACCTATTTCTGAGTTAGGAATTGACATACTATGATGTCAACTCCTCATTGATACATGTTTCCTTTAAGGAGGAGGTAACAAGGACACCAATGATGAATGTCTTGATGGTCATCTTGAGAGAGATGTGGATCAAAGCTCAGTGTGTAAAGGTAGTTCAAGATAATGTCATAACATGGGTTGTTCGATGCTATAACATTTCAACCCAAAATCCAACGGAAAAATCCGACGGCGTGTGGATTTCTTTTTTTAAACCTACCAAAAATCACAAAGATAATTTTTTTTTTTGAAAATGTGGTCCTAAGCGTCGCTTAAGCGACGGCTAGTCTCATAAGCATCGCTTAAGCGACGTCTAGCCCCATAAGCGTCGCTTAAGCAACGGCGCATCAGAAGGCATAATTTAAGTTTTTAGGCATGTTACCCAAGAAAACAATGCCATTAGTGTTATATATGTGGTTTCTTATGGAGGTGGACGCTTGCCATGGAGGTGGACGCTTGCCAACTACTCAAAGATGGTAGAGTATACAAACATACCTATCCTTCTCTTAATTTCTTTCAATTTGGAGGGGCAATTATCAAAGTAAACCTTCATAAGTTTAAAACTTTTGTTTTATTTTAGTGCTAACCCCTCCCAATATGCACTAGCCTAATCCACAAGGTTCACACATCCCAATATGCACTAGCCTAATTCACAAGGTTCACACCTCAAAAGGAGGTGTGTTTTCCACTTTTAATCACTCAAAAAAAGCCCATCCTTTTAATCAAAATGATAGAGAAAATAGTATACATGCATCAAATCATAGTTCTACTGCCAATAAATAAAATAGCAAAATCAATGATTGCATATGAAAACCGTGGTCTAACAATATGTACCATCTAATTCCATTACTCCAAGTTTGTGTCTAATTATGCAACAACGAATTTTGTTTTTTTAAATAGTGCTGGTGAAAAAAAATATGACAGAATTCATGCGACGTCTAGCCCCATAAGCGTCGCTTAAGCGACGGCGCATCAGAAGGCATAATTTAATTTTTTAGGCTTGTTACCCAAGACAACAATGCCATTAGTGTTATATATGTGGTTGCTTATGAAATTGTCACTTGATATTGTGATTGTAAATCACTACAAAGGTTCTGATTGTAAATGATGTGCATTGTTTTAATTATGATCTTTAATAGGAACTTGGTCATGACACCTACCAGACCAAATACATTAAGCAGTAGTGTCAAAGTATATAAAAAAAATATAATAACAAATAAATACCAACATGATGCATATTATTGCACATATGATACAAATAGTTCACTCCCTATGAGAGAATGGTTGAAACTTGGTTTTGTTTACTCCATTCATAATACAAACATGGTGAAAATAGTATGCGTAGGATTGGAGCAAGCTTCCCCCAATACATAACAATTGCAATTATATTTTGTGCTATGGGAGTGGTAACTATAGCACTCTACCCACCAAGCGCTCTCATCCCTTGGATCCAAATCGATGGTGGAAATCTATTACATCATGAGTTCATATTTTAAACGAAAAACAGAAAATCGATTTGGGATTTTTGTTGTGGAAAAGACGCAAGTCGTGGGTTTATCCTAGCATTCATGCAACCCTGTCACCAGACCCATCTGTATTCTCTGTCAATAATCTATGGGCATATCCCTGTAGCCATAGCCATGTGCGTTATCTTTGCATGCTTGGGAGTCCAATCCATCTAATTTTTTCTTGTATACTGAGACAAGAACCATGTATACCTTTCGACCGAGTTCACCAAATTGATTTGTGGAAGGAATAGAAGCCCCATTACTATTTTGGGCTCGGCCCTCATTGTTATCTATTGGGTTTGACAGGGTTGCATTAAAAAATGTTTATTTGGCTGAAGCATAGCAACTCCATTGACAAGGGAAAAAACTACACAACTCAACACAGTGGTCAATAGGTAATTCTTCATTTCGTGAACAATAGGAGAGGGCCGAAGAGGATAAGGCCGCAGGGGACAGAGCTCGCAGAGGAGAGGGCGGCAAAGGAGGGTTTGCAAAGGAGGAGGGTTTGCAGAGGTCACACTGAGGCTGACAGAATGCCCCAAATGGATCCATTCTCAGGCATTCCACCATATCAGTTGCACTTGTAAGTAGATTCTCTTTAATAGATAAGTTAACCTCCTTGCTTGAGTTCATTTCTTTTACCAGGCTTTCCATGTTCTTCGGCAAAAATAGATCACTATACATACATCTCTCTTCTATAGAGGGAATTAAATTATTGAACAGGATTCTACATTTATCATGTATACCCTCAAATAGCCTGTCAAAATTTATGGTCATTATGACCTCAAGCAAACTATTGAAAACCTCTGCATCAACCTCAATTCTCCCTAATGCATCTCTTGCTCTGAAAAATTGCTCAATTGTATACAAAAATCTCTCAACAGAGAGGGTAGAAGAGACAAACTTTTGCCATCATTGTTGTCATTTTGTTCCTGTAGTTTTTACACTAACATAAATAATAGGTTTACTATTCTATTGAGAGTGTGTTTTGAATCAGAGGAAACAAGCACAATGATTATCTCTTGTGTGCATACTGCATACCAATAGAGGAAATTGCCATGTTTTGTTCAGGTTGACTGCAATGAGAGGTTGCATCTATTTGCATTTTCCGATTATGTGCTTTTATATGTTGGCATGCATAGGTTTTACCGGTGCTGGGATGGGGTTCTATGTAGGAGAGGATAGAAATATATGCCCGTAAATGTTTTGGACACTTGTGCAGGTTGCGTGAGAGAAAGTTATTTATTCTCTTATGCAAGGAATGGATATAAGAGCATAGTTTTTATAGATTTGGAATGTTTGCATTTGCACAACTGTGCACACAAATTGGGGGGAAAAAGGTCCTTGATAAGTATCTTTGTGTGTATCCTGTTAATTTTGATATTTTCTTGCTTTGCTTTGTTTGCAAACTTGTCCATTGTTACTTCGGGTTTTTACCAAGGTATGTGAAAAGTACTTTATTTTAAGCATTTATTGGATAAATAAGTCCCTAGAGCTCTCAGTTTTGTCTGTTTAAACTCAGTGTCCAAGGTGACATAGGTTTTGGTTTTTAGGAAAATGCTCTTAGCCAGAGTCTTAATGTCCTGGACCCTAGTTAGCTTGCCAGTTCTGTATTTTATAATGCATCTATGAAATGAATTGAATGCTCATAGAGAACACATTCAGTTAAGAATTTGAGGTGATGAGTTTGTAAGATGCATCCCAGCTTCTGCTAATAACTGTGGAGCAACCAACATGTTTTTATAGACAGGAAATAATCCATGCAATGCTTTATATGTTGCATACAAATAAATTTTATGTTCTGGTTCTCTCTAAGCTCATGGGAGAGAAATGGAAAATTTGCCTTGTAAATCTCCCACCACCTTTCTGGTTGAAATATCAATGTTAACCCACACACCCTCTCCATCATATCGATCTTCTTCCCAAGGCCCTTTAAAAGAATAATAATTTGACTAATAACCAATAAAATACTAAGGGTTAAGCCCCATGTGGGATTTGTCTGTGAGTTAGCTTTTATCACTTGTGGGATGGTCGGCACAGGTTTGCATCTATGAATTAGGGAACATTGGGTGATATACTTCTATGATTCACAAGTCCATTCCCTTTTTTATCAAGCAAATGGGCTTTCACTCATTGAGCCAATCTAATCGTTCTTAAAACATATAAATTATTCATCTGTAGCTCCCACCAGAGTTTCACCTAGTGCCAAGTTTCTCCACATATTTCTAGAGTGTTGTGTCAATGGGATGTGATTTGTTGATTTTTCTGTAGCACCACCTCTCTCTCCATATTTTCTCCTCACTTTTCTGCTACCCAACCGAGGAAAATGGAGCCATTTGGTTCCTTGGAGAAGACAAGAAAAAAATTCTGAGTTTCTTGTGCCCAAGCAAACAATTGATAAGTTCATCTTCTCTTGTGCTTTCCAAGTTGCAAAAACAGCCCCTTACCCATCTGTCATACAAGATACCGTCTTATAGCTGCCATGTGTTTGCAAAAATTGCTACTACAATCTCCAATTGCAAAGGATGGGCCACCTCAATTCCCCCTAATGCATCTCTTGCTCTGAAAAATTGCTCAATTGTATACAAAAATCCCTCAACAGAGAGGGTAGAAGAGACCAAAGATGCACTCCCTGGATGAACATGTGATGGGAAACCATGCAACGAGGAGCTCATAAAAAGTTTTTTCAGGTTCCCTGTGTTTTCTTTGCTCACAATTCCTCTAAACTTTGTCAGAGTTCCAAGTACAGACTCTATAAGCTTAAAGTTAGCTCCTAGCTTCCCCAATAGCTCTTCCTGCTTTGTCTTGTCATAACCTGCTTGAAGCAGCAAATTTAGTGAAAACAGTGCATCATCTTCGCATTCTTTTCCATCAAGAACAAAAAGCACAGCTTTTCTCCATGCCCCGACATTCATGTTCAAAAGGGATATTTTCAGCAAAACGCTTCTCTTCCATTTTGATTTTTTCAAATGCATTTGAAGAATGAAAAGCCATGAGAAGAACTTCCAAATGAAATAGGGATGGAATACTTGCACAAACTTCTTGGATATTTAAGCACCCTGAATATGTAGCTTTCACTTTCTCAACAATAAAACCAATGTAGCCTTTGCAGATTTTGAGTCTTAAGGAGTCATCTCCCAAACTGGACCCTGTGGATGTCCTTATAATAAGAATGTGAGCTACAAGAACAAGAGCATCATCAGTATAAGAAAACCTCCCATCCTCTACCTTCAGAACTTGATTTACCAGGTGTTCTTCAAGTTCGATGGATAAGGCACGCCTCATAACAAGTTCACACACTTCTCCTACTGTTGTTCACACACAAGATTGATTATTAGAGGCTGTTACATGCTCAATTTTTCTGGCTTTTTGCTTCTTCATAGTTGTATGAGACTGTTTTGGGGTTGAAAAGTGCCCATAATCCATGTAGGTGTGCCCAGGACTGCTATAGGTGACTGATTATGCTCATAACAGTCCATATTTTTTAAGATCCATGGTTGTTCCTCATGAAATTCACCCAAAGAAGTGCCCATATTTGTTGTAGGTGACTGTGTTTTACCACTTTTAGGG
>LPNX010041406.1:0-18717 GCA_001517045.1 Pseudotsuga menziesii
ACACAGATTTGAAGTAGATTTCTTGGACTAATCATATAAAATAACCATAGTTAATGAAACCAAGATTGGATCTAAGTTTGTGAAAGAATTGAAACAATACCAGTGCCTCTTTCTCAAACCCTTCTAACTCCAAGACTCTGGATAAAGGGAAGTACTATGCTTATGAAAAGATGCCCACTCATTCCAATGACAAATGCAAAGCTCTTAAAGCCAAGGCAGAGTCTAAGGCTCTTCTCACTGAGAAACAACCCCATGACACTGCTCTCCTCCTAGAGCAACAAACTAAAGATTGCAGAGACAACAATCAACAATCCACTCACTCCAAATGCACAATCTATTAAGTAACCAAAGATTATCCAGCCATATTGAAGGAATCACTTATCACACAGAACTGTCAGATAAAAGATTATATCTTTCTCAAACCCTCTTCTAACTCCAAGACTCTGGATAAAGGAAGTATTGTACTTATCAAAAGATGCTCGTCCATTCCAATAACAAATGCAAATCTCTTAAATCCAAGGAAGAGTTCAAGGCTCTTCTCACTAAACAACAACCCCATGACACTACTTTCCTCCTAGAACAACAATCTGAAGGTTGCTGAGATCACAATCAACAATCCACTTGCTCCAAATCCACAATTTATTATATGACCAAAGACTATCCAGTCATTTTGAAAAAAGCACTTGTCACACAGAACTGTCAGATAATAGATTGCTTGGCTTTTCTTATCATTGATAATGGCAGCTAGAAAAAGCTAGTATTTGAAAAGCTATAGTTTCAAATTTACAGCTTCCTACTACAAGTCTACAACCCATCTTACCCCTATCACTTGAGTTGGATCAATGATATTGGGAATCTAATGCTAGTAACAAAGCAATGTGCAGTGACTTTTGCCATTAGTCTGTTTAAGGATACAGTTCATTGCGACGTAGCTCCACTTGATTGTTCAGAAATTCCCTTGGGCAGCACAACACCTACAGGCTTTCAGAAAGATGAGAAAGTATACAAGCTCACATCTTCTTCTTTGCCTAGCCCTTCTGATAAAAATCAAGTAATGAAACAATGTAATACATTCTTTGAACTACCTATGACCTGCCAAAATAAATCGGGTATCAAATTTCAAGCAGCTCCCTTCTTCATTCAAGCTATTGCAATTGGACATTCAAACGTTTTTGAAGAACCTCGAGGATTTTCCACTCTTAGAAGTTATAACCATCAAACATAGTGTTGATTTCGCTCCAGGTTCTTTCAAGATACAGAAGCAGTTGCCAATAGTTCTTGACAAATATCATGAGCCAGGGAAACCTCCACTACAATTTATTCCTACACCTACTCATTTCCAAGAACATACTTCATTACCATCTATTGAGTTTCTCACACACTAGATATGCATTTAAATTTTTGACTCCAATACACGATGAGCCTATTGTATTGGCAATCGGCACATATTCATCTCCAGCTCATTATCTCAAGGTCTCACTACCTTAAATGGTCCCTTCCCCTTTTGTCCATTCAAGGTTTTTATTTAGTAGCTGCAGTCGCTCTCCCACTATGTCTTGTTTCTAATGTACCTATCAGTCCCTTTGACTTATTTATGGTCACTTGTTAAACATTAATAAACTTATCTTATCTTATCTACTTCTGCAGTGATTTTTCAGAAAGGGGACTTTAAAGTTTTAAACCTCAACAGGGAGAACTTCCTGTACCTCATGGTTCCCCATTTCTTCATGCTATTTCAGACAAGGATTTATTGGACTCCTTGCTCCAATAAGTTGAGTGAAGCAGAATGAACTCAAGAACCCTGAGTATACCATTAGTACTTGATTAAAGAAAATAACTTCATCACATATAAATGAAATCCTGGGCACCTACAGCTTGATAAATACTAAAAGGATAGGAGAAAAATACAAATTAGCACACCTCTATGGGAACCCAAACTAAAAAATTAAAACCCTAATCTAATTCTGAACAAGCAAACTGCTAAGTCTAGAAACTCGAACATCCAAAAATAACAAAATCAAAGTGTAAACTTATACTTCTAAATCTGGAATAGTAGTTAACTCACTGCTCAAATATAACCTAATCTAACATTGAAAATGGAACACTTCTAGTTTTACAACAAAAACTCAATGCTCCACGGGGACATGTCTTGTAGGTTTAAGGGAAATCCCCTTGTGTTTCCCATTCCCATGGATTTTGGGGGTCACCTAGGGAAACATTTCATAGAAAGGAGGACATCTAGACACCCCCTTCCAAAGTTGGGCATTATCTTGGAGACAAGTTGATCACGCTTTTAGGGTGTTGAGGTAACCTTGCATGGCACCTATAAGAGAACTAAATTTCTAAACGAAAGGGATTAGTTTTTCTTGAGTACTCTTTGCTCTTTTACTTCAATATTTCACACTCATGTCCCTTTCGTGCCAGATGCAGATTTTATTGGAGACTTTATGTCAGTGACTTCTATTGTCAACGGTATATATGCTTCACTGGTGGGAAATAAAGGTCTTCTGCAATGACTTTATATCTTCTCAAGACTTGTAGTTTTATCTGATGTACTATAACTTTAAGTGTCTACAAATTTGGTAATGAGGATTATCACTTTCTTGGTAGCCAATTTCACACTTGTTCATTGCATTTTGTAAGAGGTTTGATAGTATTTTGAATTGAATTTCCTTAGGAAGGGTGGTTTTTTGGCACACACCTTCAGGTCTACGAAGTGGCCTTCAAATTTTGTTGTTTGGATGATAAGAGGATTGATATAATCCCAAAGGAACTACCCATATTTGTAAATTTTAGGGTTTTATTGCTTTTCTTTACTTAGGTACCCAACATATGGAGAAATGAGGCTGCAAATATTGATTAAGGCCTAAAATACACCTAGATTGTCCATTTATTGTCTAAGTGACGTTTCCAGAAGACTTTTAAAGATTATAAATTAAGTTCACTTCTCCATTTCTAAGGATTTCTTGACATGAATGAAGTTCAAATCTGATCCTTGTTGGTTTGTGATTGACGCCTAGAGTTACTGCTGCCTTGAGTTGATCGTTTGGGTTGCTAACTTCCTGTTGCTTATATATTTCTATGGTCCAGGTTGTGACTGTGTTTTCCTTCTCTCTATTGTTTTTTCCTCCTCTCTAGCTGGGCATGAATGTGTTGGCCTCTTCCTAGCATACTGTGACTGTTTTGAGCCCTTGTGGGATGGGCATGACTTCATTCACACATTCACTGTTCTTCTTTTCCACACATTCACTATTCTTCTTCTTTTCCACACAGTCACACACTATGATGATGATGGAAAATGGAATTTAATTAAGATCACTAAGCCCTCTTTATCCCCAAATGTTGGTGGTGTTTGTTGTTGAACTCATTTGTCATTTACATAGTAAAAATGTACCCTTCACTTATTCCAAAACCATTGATTGGGATGGGCATGAATTCATTCACACATTCACTATTCTTCTTTTCCACACATTCACTATTCTTCTTCTTTTCCACACAGTCACACACTATGATGATGATGGAAAATGGAATTTAATTAAGATCACTAAGCCCTCTTTATCCCCAAATGTTGGTGGTGTTTGTTGTTGAACTCATTTGTCATTTCCATAGTAAAAATGTACCCTTCACTTATTATCTACTATATCTCATTGCTACTCAATAGAACACAACTTAACTAGGTAGCTTAAACACAATATTTCATCCCTTTTATGACTAAATCACACAACCCATATAATTGGGTCGCCTTTCTCATACACAATAGTCAAATACTCTATGAGATTCTTCTCGACTTCACATGACACAACACACTGCATAACACAACATAAGCTATGACCTACTCAAACTTCATCAATGAATTCAAATACAAACCAATATGTGCCACTCAACTTGGTCATAAGGAGTTTTAGAAACAATAAGATGGATATCCTCTAGTCAGCTACACTTTCTCACAACCAACAAGCTCTACAACCATCTCACTCTTGAACTAGAGACACGCACAAGAACAAAAAAAATAGGACCCGTAGTTTTTTATGCACCAGGGATTTCCTTCCCCTTAAAACCACTTAGATATTTCTACTCACAATACCCAACGTTACTCCCTACTGGTGCACTAATGACAATGCCAACAACAAGCAAATTTTAGGCTAAACCAGCTTACTATACTTGCACATGTATAAATATGACATGGTCACTATTGGAGTGATCCTCACATAGGGTACACAGGGATGACACAACTTCTTGGCAATTGTACATATAGCTAGAGGGTATCCAAGAACAACATGATTAAGAGAACAATTAGCTCAACACATAGACCATGCATTTCAAACCGAGTAAAACTTGTGTCTCAAGACTTCGAACAGAGAATAAACTCTCCATTCAACCTAGTCGACTTGATAAACTCACTATACGGAAGAGCGAATATCAATACCAAGAACATAGCTCAGTATTCAACACTATTGGTTGGGTTCACCACAACATATGACTGGTGGAGACTAGATCAACACCATTATTCTCCTCTGATTTTATCCTTACTGGATTTGATACCACTTGTTGGAAATGATCAAATCTTGAACCAACTCTGATACCAATCGTTGGAAATGAACAAAGCTTGAATTATCTCTAATACAAATTGATGGATATGGGTAAATATAAAACCACTTTTCCACCAAAAAATAAGCATACACAAAGAGAACATAGTTGTGGAATAGAACCAAATTTTTATTCTATTCAGCCAACCCCTCAAAAACAATTTACGGATTGCAAATTTATACCCAAACAGGAATTTCACATCAACTAAAATTTTCCATCGCGGTAGAATCATTACAAACATGGAAACTTAAACATTAGTAAATCATCCTCATATTAACCATCAGGATTCACAAACTTCTTTTCAAAATACCCTAAAATCATACCATCTATCATTGTGTGACTGTCATGTCCTTAATTAAATAATTTCCAAATAATACTATTTCCAAATAATGTTTCACCAAAAAATTTACAAAATTGTTAACCAATTTTCCATTAAAGCAATACTAAACCAAATGGCCACCCAGGGAGATTCGTGAACACTGTTCTTAATGCATGAGCAAAGATAGTTGCAAGATTTAGTTAAAATTAACTTGAATTGACCAGATGTTGGACTCACCTTAGACAGGTTCATATAAACCATGCCAAAACGGGTTTGCTCATTCAAAAGGCATTCATGTATCTTTGAAAGGAAGTAAAGAGGAAAAAAATGGCTAGTGACAATGCCAAATGGAATTGTATTAGTGTAACTGGAAGAGGAAGTTCTCCCTTAGCTTTTGTCAATCTCAGAAATGACACAAAAGGTTTGGTCGTTCAACAACTATTGAAAAAAGTTTTAACTTTTCTTTTGTCTGAAATGAAAACATGTGATCTAACAAACAACATAGACAGTCATTGTTGCACCACTACTAATGAAATTTATCTTGCTAACCAGGTATATGAAAGGACACTAATCTGATTAGTTAAGTCCTATAGGTTAGTAATTGTGTTCTCAAAAATTCAGTTGAACTCCATTCAGGTCAAGAGGATGTGCCCACTTAGACATTTATTCCTTTACTACCTTGACAAACCCCCTACCTGAGGAATGTGGTTGAACTCTATCTTTTCAACTAGATAGAAAATATTTTTTCCTTTTCAAGGGAATCCATAGCTGCCGTTCTTTTTGACAAAAAAGAGACAGACAAAAACACAAATACATCTAATGGCACATCTACAGAGATTTTACTCAAAGTGACCCATTGGACAAATTGGATTGGGTTTGAACTAGAATAAGATTGATGTTTATATAGCCACCTGTTCCTTACCGTATGTCCTTGGCCAAGGCCATTCTGCTACCTTGCACAACAGCCTGAGTTGCGTAAAAGGAATATTATTAATATGTTGACGAGAGCAAGCCGCTCCAGTGCATGATCCTCTTTGTTCTATAAGGAAGCATAGTAAGTTTCATGTTTGAATCTAGTTTCAGGATGTGTTTTGGAGGGGTGTTTTATGCTCTACCCCAGATTTCAAAGTCCATCTTGCTATTGGAATTGTTCCTCGACTTGTAAATTGTCCACTTTATCACCTAAATAACCCTCAACCCTATAATAATGATTATATAAAAGACAATCGGTTTGTTGCAATTTTTATGCAAACTTCCATCCAAACTTTGATTTCCTGAGTTAGACTCTTCCTCATTTCAAGGATAATCCTGAGCTCGAGGTGGTGCAGGCTAGGTGAAATTTGAAGGTTGTGGATTTTGCATGCTCAGTATTTTTATCTACAGTTCAATGTTTAGATTGTAAAGTTAAAGGTTCTGAAGCATTGCAAGCTTTTCATCTAGGTTTCTAGTGGTCTATGGGCTGGTCTTGTTATTTATTTTGACACAGAGTACTACACAGTCAATGTTTTTATCAGTTCTAGTTTGCCTGCCATGTATGGTATTATAGTAGTTAATTTGAGCATGCTTAGTACAATTGTAACAGGATTAGCCATTGATGCAAAGGGACCTATCAGTGACATGTTAGTGAAATTATTGGATTTTTGGAGTAATTATGCTAAAAAATATTATTTTTTCGAGCAATTTGGTACCAAATCTGCAAATGGAAGAACGAGATTAGTGAACAGAGGAGTTGTCAAGCATTCCATCTTGCAACCGTACCTTTGATTTACAATGTACTTGCTGCTATGAACCTTTATTGTAGGAAATCGGGGGCAATATAGCTACTATAAACCTCTACTGCCAGAAATCTGGAGCGATCTAGCTGCTAAAAACCTCTACTAATGGAAATCGGGGGCGATCTAGCTGATTAAAACCTCTACAACTGGAAATCAGTGGCGATTGAAGGGTTCATGGTAAATTTAATAGGAAATCGGGGGTAAATGGAATATTTGTAGCAAATTTCAAAGGGTGAATACGTTATTTCTTCTTGCATGATACGACAACATAATCCTGACCAGAATGCAACACAACCTAATCTATGAAAGTCCCTTTATGAACAATCAGTGAAATCGACCCTGTGTGAAGTTTACAGGGATGGAGTGTACAGGGAAAATAAGTCGAACAAAATATTGTTGTAGAAGATTGAGAAAATACCTAAAACGTTCGTCCTGACCAGAATGCAACACAACCTAATCTGTGAAAGTCCCTTTATGAAAAAATCAGTGAAATCGACCTGAGGAGATGTAGGTCGATCCCCATGCGCCGCTATGAGGTGAATTTTTCCAACCCATGACTGAAATTCCCGACCTGATTGAGCAATTGAAGTGAAGTTTTCCAACCCATGACTGAAATTCCCCACCTGATCGAGCAATTTCTCTTCCCAGCAAATGAGCAAAAATGGTGATTTCAATGTCATTGGTATAGCCACTAAAATTTCAATTTTTCAAAAGATATTTGTCAAATTGGGGGAAATTAAGTTTAAGGATTTTTTTTTAATTTATAGGTGTCCTTAGAATGAGTTATGTTTGAGGGATTTAATTTACTATTTTATAGAAAATGGTTGTGTTGTTTTGAAAAAAAAAATATAAAACTAATTAATTATTATTTTTTGAAACTATGGAAGTTATTTTAAATGGTCATGTTATTTTTGTGACCATTCATTGAACTTATGTAAATATTTACATAGGGGATAACCAAAATTTTTTAGTCTCTCTACTAGGGTTTCATTTCGCATGTTAGGGTTCTCGGGTTCGCCTCTTCTGCAGACGTCATGGCCGCCATTGATGGAGGTTCCCAACTGCCCTCCTCCTTTGTGCTCCCTCCTAAAATCAAATCTTTCATGCGCCTGGTTCCCAACCGCCCTCCTCCTCGCCTTTCAAAAGAGAGTCTCCATATACATGAAGTTGTCAAACACCATTTTCAGAAGCAAATTTGATGAGGATGATGATGAAGAGAGATTGTTAATCGATGAGTTGTTGCTGCAAGGTAAGGAAAATTTGTTTGAGAATGCCACTAGGGATTAGGGCTTGTAGCTTCAGGGGGATTAGGACTTGTAGCTTTAGGCCAAATAGATAAGATTACAACTACAGTCTGAGTTGGCCTTAGTCTCGTTGCATGCAATAGATGAAGCATATCCATATTATGCTTTAAATGACGAAGAGAAACCTAGTATGTAATCCATAGCCTGTAGTTGTAATAATATCTATTTGGCCTAATATGTTTGAGCCTATTTTTACAGTAGAGTTTAATGGTGTTGACATAAGCAACTTCAGCTATAGATTACATACAAGGAAAATATGCTCCCTCGATTGATCTATACTTTGTGTTTTGTTCTACATTTATGACTATCAAGAATTCAACATGGTAATTACGAAACTGACAATTATGTTACTATAGAAAACCCAATTGATCAGCTTGATACTGTGTGTATGCTTATATGGAAGAAACCTTGCTAGGGTATTTTATGGGGCGGGTTCCCCCTAAAGCTATAATTTGTAGCTGGGATAGGGAACCCTGGGGGGCCTTTGGTTGGCAATATGTCCAAACCAGAACCCTTACCAAAGGATTTTTTCTATTTCCATTCGCTAACAAGTCCCATGTCCCAAACGAAATGTCATAAGGGCCTTGGATTTATAAGAATACCTTGTTAGTCCCCAGGTTTGAAGATTTCTCAGCTAACCAATATGTTCAATGTTTGTGCCCAATCTGGGTGCAATTCAATGGCCTACCAATGCAAATGTGGTCGTCCAAATTCCTTAGTATTCTACCCGTTTTAACTTCTCTGCTCTTTCATGCATTTTTGTGCCTGAATGAGGGACAGAACCACTACAATGAAAGGAGGCATTCACTGGTTCCTATGTTAACATTAACATTGTTGTTGATTGAACCCCCACTCGTATCTTTCTTAATTTGAAAACACAAATACTACATTCATTAAATCATGCCAATTTTTAATTTATGTAAAATATAACTTTTTTTCAAATGGAAGATTGTATTTTGTTTGTTTTTTGTGTCCTAAAAGGGTGATAATGATTATTGGGTGAAGATAAATGGCATTGACTGTAGCATGAAGTTGTGTTAATTTTATTCCCATGGCATCTAGTAGTTCTATGGAAGTTGTGTTGTTTTTATTCCTTTAGCGTCAGATGGTGTTATGTTTATGCAACTTCAAACTATGTTCAATTTGGGTTGACTAATGTGCCTATAGTATGAATGAATGATTCCCATGAATGGTAAATTTCATAAGTACCTAGACAAGTTCGTTCAGTTATTCCTTATTTCATAAGTACCTATAAACGTTTGATCAACTATTCCTTAATTATATATTGATCTATTCATGAACTCCAAAGGGGTACATGGAGTATTTGACATTGATTTTGAAGTATTTGGGAGAGAAAAATATTTGTGCTAAGCTCTCCAAATGTTCCTTCTTTCATATCGAGACCCATTATCTGTGGGCACATCATTTCCATGAATGGTGTCACACTAAATATTCATGGTGCCTGAATGCATTTTCACAATAAAATAAACTTAGTATTGGAGGTATGTCGCAAGGGTAAATACATTTGGTCTTGCAACATGTCGCAAAAAATGTGTCATTTAGGCTGAAACATCGTGCTTGAAATAGAATCTACTCTACAGCTTTCCCACACGCTTGCACAGTAGGTCTATGTTTTGTTATGGATCGGATTCACTTGTCTGTTTTCAGGATCGAGCACCCATGCTGAAGGGCTGGGCTGATCTCATGCTCCTCTGCCTTTCTTTATGGGCTATCATTTTTACTTTTATTTTTTGGATACCAAACCGATGCCTGACTCCATGTTTTAAGGTGAAGGATATGTAAATATATTTAGTTTTGATCTAGTAATAGAAGGGTCCCATCTTACTAACGAAAAAAAAATCACCCCGAAAAACCCTCTACAAACAAGCTATTGAATCTGTTTCCTTGTATGGCTTTGTGCGGCCATTGTATGGTCCATACAATTGTATGGAACTGTGCACGTGTCCAATCTATACGACTATACAGATGATGATTTGTATAGATCCAAATTACTAGATTGAATCCTTGTACGATTGATCTGTATAATGGTATGGACTCTGCAGTATGGATTTGTACCATTGTACAGAATCTTGTATGGCTACCCCTACAGACAAGTGATGGCTCTGCTTGACTAGTACGCCCCCCCTACAAATGTATTTTGAAATGTTGTTTTTCTCATGGCAAAAAATTGGAAGTACAATGTCTTTCTCTCTCCAACTTGATGCTTGAGTTTCACTCTTGTGATGGTGTGTCTTCCTCTCTCTCCTCAGCTACCTTTGATACTATTGAGATGAACCAAAACCCTAACTCCAATTGCTAAGATTAAATCTCACTCATTTGAGATCAATGGTTGAGATTCATTTAATTAATTTAAATATTTAGTGCCAAAAACTTGGGCATTTCTCCAAGTCAGCCTCAATCATCTAAACAGGTATTCACTTTAATAGACTTTAAATAAGTGAATTTCCTAGGTTCCAAAGAGGTATTAATGATGATTTCCATAAGTAAGACACAAAATCATGGAAATACTTGTCTGAGCTACAAACATCAACATCTCCAAGGAAATACAACCTCCTCCTTTTCTTCCCCAAATACATCAAACCCTAATCTCTAGCCTCAAAAGGATGAAACCCTAATCCTAGAATCCAAGATGCTCCAAGAGACCAAGAAGCCCCAATTCCCAAGAGAGAGAGATCAAATGTACAAAGAAGAATTCAAGAAAGAATTGTCCATCTTCTCCTCTTATGCTCCACTAGGGTTTCCTCGTGAACCTTAGCACACCACTAAGAGAGCACCCCAAAGAAGAGATAAAAATAAATTTGTGATGTGTTGTGATGTTTGGAAATACTCTCTCCTTTCTCTCTTTATATGAGAGGTAAGGAAGGACAACAATATAGCATAGGTCAGCTTAAGCCTTACAACCAAGCCTACTAAACATAAGTAAGCCACACATAAGAGAATTGCTCCACTCCTAAGTACTAGTGTCAGGCTCCAATGATGACATTGTGCACAATAATGACCCAAGGTGATATAGCTATGCAAGGCAAGCCACACCACTCCATCTTGAGCCTTTATGATTCCATTCATCCTCCAAAGCCAAGTATTCCATTGGGGTAGCTACCCCTTGCAAGAACACAGTCGAAGCCCTAGCTAAGAAGCAATTATGCTATGTTCTGGGTGAAATTTATTGGTGTCCATTGGAAAATATGATCATGTTCCTGTGTAGAGGAAACCTTATTTTCAATTCTGGGCATCCTTTAGGCGTCATTTCATGTGCAGCAGTCTAAGCATCAGCTAACATGTGACTTGAAAATGATTTGTAGCAGTCTAGATCTAAAAATAATTTCATGGATTAAAACCTCATTGGGAAGTAAGGATATTGTTGGAGGGTGATTGAATAAACAAACTGCAAGCCGTCACTCTTAAACAGAAATTATAGGGTTCATCTAGTAGCAGCCAACAAAGCATTGATCAACATTCCTTCTTGTGCTCTATTTGAATACTCTTGGAGATGCATTTGAAGAGTTTGCATGCATGTTGAAGAGGTTTATTTGTTGTTCCTAGCCTTTTGAATCTTTGAGGTTGATCTGAATCACCTTCTAGAGGAGCTGCAGCCTTGGGATAACCTTGTAGGGTGGTCAAATCAGTGTGTATTGCAGAGTATGGATCATAGACTCAATTCTCTATCACAATATCAACAATTAGAGCACCTGGAGGATAAGCCCTTGACGCCTCTCTCTTTGCATCTCTAAAACATTTTTGTTGATCCTATCATCAAGCTCCCAAAATTTTTACTTTTCGATGCACATTAATCTTTAGGCTTCATATTGCCTTTGACGCCCTTTATATCTCTATCCCACATTAATTGTGGGAATGTATAAACAGTTTTTTACATACATGTGTGTTCTTTATTATATCAACACATCATGCACATTATATACCATAGTGGCCATGAGATGAACTCTTTCAACACTAGATTTGGTTATGAGTTGTGGGTGGATATGGTGGACTTGCAAAGACAATAAATGGAAAGATTGGGCTCAACCAAGCCCTAATCTTTTACAATTTATATTAACAAGAAACCATATATATATAACAAATGGAGGCATTAAGGACTAGAGTGGAATAGTATAGTCCCCATAGAAAAGTCCCATATCTAGAGGTATTATGGTATTAGGAGCTTGATTAGGTGTCCTTTCGCATTGTAACCTTAAAGGGCATGTGAATGATGTAGTCCAAAATCCTATCCACAATACAATTGTTTTTAATTGGATCTCTGGCCCATTATTGTTATTTTCTTAGTAGAGTGATTTTGATTTGTGTTGAGCATTTAGAGTTTTCCCACCATATTATTCAACCATCCTCACCATGAATCTAGGGCTCTAAGTTCCAAAATTTCTTTAATAAGTGAGTATTGATCCTCACAACTAAGATACAAAACTTTATCTTAAATAAAAATAAATAGCGGTTGGGGGATTCATCCCTGATAGTCATAGTGGATAATGCTGAGAGATGATATGAAACTAGATAATATGGAAGGTTGTAGGCTGTAGAGTGTGCATTATTATGAGAAAGGATCACTACTCTTTATCAACATAAATCCTATCCAATATTTTCTTAAACTCTATCCCTTGTAAAGTGTCATTTGGCTGGTGTTTGTTATCGATTATCTGCCTTAAAATGTGGGGATGATCAATTTGATCCATCACTAAGTATTTTATGCATGATGAGCTCGGCTTTAACTACATCCATCTATTGAAAATATCACTTTGCTTTGACACCAATTAACATCTAGACAACTTCATTGGTGGTAGTCCTAATGGTTGTATCCTTGCAATTTGTATCATTATTGTAGTTGAAAATAAGTCCCAAGAAGGGATACTAGGGCTATAAAGAATTAAATGATGAAACCAGGGATGATTTTAGGGGCGAATTATAGCCCATTAGAGAATTTTAAGGGGTGCCCAAAAAAAGATGGGCGATTTTTTAATATTAAAATGGTTTTTTTTAATTTAATAAATTATCCCATATTTTATTTTATATATAATTTCCCTTGACTAAATAGCCCACGTGATTAACCTCTGAAAAATCATAAAACCTAATTTCACCAACCCGTCGATGGGAAAATCGTGACATTCACCCGATTTCTTCCGTAATGGAGGTGAAATCACCAAAAATTTACACTTTTGGAGGATAAATGAAGATGATTCGCCTAAATTTATGGTAGATAGGTTAAAAATTTGGTATTTCGCCCCTATTTATGAATTTTTGGGTAAATTTGTTTTAGTTAGTCCCTGATTTGCACACCCTGGATGTTCATGCATTAGGTATGGAGCAGCACAAGATTTGGGTCTGCTTCAGGTGAAAACGAATGGCACAGGTCTGCTACATCGATTTCCTTTGAGAGTTTTCCTTAAAGGGTCAGCCAGGAGACTGGGTTCACGATCCGTGGATGGATAAGAAATTGACTTGCCTGGATTATAGAGCAGTTGGAAGTGGATGGTCACAAAGATTGTTGTTCAAAGATTCCTTTGGATACGGGAAATTTAGGAGGAAGAATGAACGACGATCAAATATCATTTGTCATTTGATTGCACTTTACCCATTTAAGTTCAGGGACGATGCTCCGTGCAATTCACCCATGATCAAATTCTCTCACTTCTTTGTTTTTTCCGAACCATAGTGGTTTCTGCCCAAAATACCCTGTGGGGAATACCCTTTTTAGAACAACATTCACAGTCAATTCAAGGAAAAATACTAATAGATATTGGGCAACAAGGAGATATGGGAGTAGGACAGTGGTGTCGGCTATTACCAACGAAGAAGGCAGAGGTAGAAGAGGAAAGGAGTGCAAAGGAGTGTTTCCCATGGTGGGTATTTAGGAGTTCATTGGAGAGAAGTTCTTCAGAATGGTGGCAGGGGCTACTTCTGCCCCTGTTGGGAAATTCATTGCTTCTCCCCAAACTTTTCTTCATTCTTTGGATCCAAGAGTAAAGCAGGTGAGTTTCTGTTTTTTCCATTTGTTGATGTGATTTTCAATTGGCACAGAATCAATAACAATATTGCAAACTTAGGAAATTGTTGTTAGGGTAGTTAAGATCATTAAGGCAATTTAGCTAGACGTGACCTTTGTGTTGGATTGTTGATAGATTGTTAGCAATTAGAATTTCGCATCAAAACCATTCAAAATGCTCTTTTCAGAACAACTGGATTTTATAAATGTCAAATATTTCATTTCACGAGAAGATGGATGCAGAAGATGGCCTATATTTTAAATCTTTCCATTAGGTCAACGCCACTTTCCCATTACTTTGTCTATTACAAATCCTTACTTAAACTATTGACGTAAAGGACTGGCTCAGGAATATGCTCAGAACTGTTGATCTCATAGTAAAGGACTGGCTCAGGAATATGCTCAAAACTGCTCTGGAATCATGGTAGCCCCAGCTACTATGTATGTGACAACAATGCCAAGGCACGACGAGGCTCAATTATTAGAGATTTAGAGTTTAATATTTAGAATTGTGATGAAATTTTGGTTTTCTTTGAAAAATATTTGCAGATATGACAATATTGGATTAATTTTGGTATGAGGATTTATTATAGAAGAATTTAATGGTGCATATTCATATTTTCAGGTAAAAATGATGTTGAATTGAGCATATGGAACACAAAATAATTGTACAAGGTGCCCCTCAGACAAATCTTACACATTCAAGGTGATAGCAAACGTGTTGACCTTATAAAGAATTCAACAATCAAACAAAAAACAAAGCATTCTTGATATTTTGCAGAATAAATGGAAACATTTGACATTCATATGTTTCACAGTAAAAGAAACCTTCGATTACTTTAAATTACCGAAACATCAAAAGACAGAACCGAGGTCATGAAAAATGAAATCTCAAATTCAATCTCACTACTCAAACATACATTCGTATCACTGACACAAATACAATGTAAAGCTCCTGCTGAAAAAGCTTTAATTACTCTCAAGAAAGTCTACATAGATACAGATTATATCTGGAAATAATAGTAGGGAGAACAATTAGAGACATTCGTTGAAAACACATCAGAATCTTAATCTCTGGATTAATTCCTATATACAAAATTTATACACCATCGACTCAATAACTCCTTCAGAGGTCCTCTCAAAAATCTGCCATCCTTGTGTTTGAGCTCAAATCTTTCTTATATAGGAGAGGAAAACCTAACCATTTTCTGTTTCCTCTAACTGCCTTGCCAGCTATCCTCACTCCTGTCACTATAATTCTGTTTTAAACTTTGGTTAGACTTATCTAACGGCCCCTTTTTGCCTTTACTTCTTCTTGTTCAAAATATTTGTAGTGGTATTTGGCTGAGGTGACTAACCACTCCCTTATACTCTTTCTACACAGCTAGCTAGCCCTACTAGCTGGCCAGATGTCTACCATAACATCTGTTGCATTGCCTGGATAACTACCTGTCCTGACAACTGTCCCATTGGTGGCATGAAAGCCTGCTGAATTGGCTATGTGAATGTCTGCCCACTCTGCCCTGTTGGCTATTGTGCTGGCTGTACTTAAGGCTCCCCTTGTGGTGGTAGAACAAGCTTATGATACTTGGAGACTTGGTGCCAATCTTTTCCCATAGGATATTGTTGGGATTTTAGAGATTCTAAAACTCTCTCAACATTTGTGATTTTTTCATAAGATATAAGGGGTAATTTTCTTAGCAAAATTTTCACCATTATCCATATTTCAAATTCAACAGTTAGTTCCTCGACTACAACATATCCTCCTAGTGGACCATGTAGCTCATCAAACTCTCCCTTTTCATTTTTCTTTTGAATCAAGAGCTCTTGGTACTCTTCCTTCTTTTATATATATATATATATATCCATGACCATCCCACAAGTGGGGCAGACCCTTGGTTATGGCCTCTTTGAATAAACCCTTAAAAAATGCAATTTTTGAAGTCAAAGCCTTTATTTTGTTTTGGGTTCTATTTAGTAG
This sequence comes from Pseudotsuga menziesii, assembly GCA_001517045.1. Lineage (NCBI taxonomy): Eukaryota > Viridiplantae > Streptophyta > Pinopsida > Pinales > Pinaceae > Pseudotsuga > Pseudotsuga menziesii. The sequence goes on from LPNX010041406.1 coordinate 15,980, forward strand.
ATTTTGCTTCATTAACATTTGGTTGGTCCATTTTATCAAACAAGTTCTGTTGGAAATTTGTAACTCTCCCAATTGTCTTTTAGTTTAATTGTTCAAATAGCTGATTACTTTTGTTGCAATCTTAGGTTTGTCTTCAACCTCCTTTTTTATCCTTTTTGTTTCTTCAGTAGCTGTAGTGGCAAGTTATAATTCATCTTGGATTACTTCACAATGGTCCCACTTGCTGAGGATCTCTTGTTTATTTTTTCTCCCATAGCACTCTTTTGGCTCCTTTTAGGAGATCTTCCCCTTGCAGATCTATTACCTGTTTAGAGACTTCTTTATTCAAATCATCTCTCTGACTCTCCAAATCCTCAATGAGGTCATCTTTCTCACCTATTTCTTCCTCAAGTTATTTTATTCTGATGTCCCTCTTATTAGTCCGCTCAGATAGAACATATTCCTCCATGGCTTCCTCTGTATGTTTTACTGAGGTCTGCAAGTCTTGCTCTTTTGTATCTTGCTCTGTTTCCCCTGTGGGCTGAGTGGTCTCCTGAGCTAATGGAGATACTAATTAGGGAATTGATTGAGTAGAAAGGGATGTTTGCTTTAATTTTGTAGCAGAAATTTGTAACTTTAGGTCATCCATTTTCTTCATATACTCTTCCATCTGTGACCTATACTGCTTCATGCTATCATAAATCCTGTCCTTCTCTTCCTACAACTTTAATAATTCTGGGGTTTGAACAGGCTCTGCATCAAGGATATTTAGCCTCTTCCTTAAATGAGAAATCTCATTATCCTTTTGTTGCAAGAGGAATTGGGCATGAAGATGTCTCAACTGGATTTATCCCTAGGGCCACTATCCTACATTCCAGCTCCGTGATAGTAACCTGCTTGGCTTTAACCGTTTTTTTCTCTGCTTTCAACAGTTTGTCATATTTTTGCAATGCCATTCTTAGCTTCTTTTGATTAACTGAGGAGTGCAACACATCCGTGAACAACATATTGCTGGCTTGCTTTTAAAAATCAACCTTGTCAAGGGGGATGAATAACCCAAAATGTACATTTTACTCATTTGTCTTCCAATCATCAAATGATTGGGGGGATGAGACTTTTGGTTCCAGAATTGACATTTTGAGGGTATCTTATTTGTGATATTCCACAATTAGCAATATTTTTGTTCCTGGATCCATCTTAACTCTTTGATTGTGTCCATACATTGCTGTCTTGTACCTATATACTTAACATGTAGGTTTGGCTACACTTGAACTGTGCTTGCAGGAGATGACCCTTGCTGCATTAGGGGTGTGGGAAGCACCAATGAAGGGTAGTGCCTGGTAGTAATAGGTGGAACCTCTTTGCTTGCTGGGGTTTTTTCTAGTAATTCCTCCACTTCACTTTGTAGATCCTCATTTTGAGTATGTTCAACAATTTCTTGTTCTCACTCTTTTTCAACTTTGACCCTAGCTTTCTTGCTTGGTGGTTGCACCTCAGTTCCATCTACATCCATGTTTGTACAGGCTTCTACAAGTGTTCTCTTAGCCCCTATTTTTGAATCTGTGGGGGTTTGATTTGCATCATTTCCAAGAATATCCTGAGCTTGCTCCCAATTAAATAGGTTTGCCACTTTCTCCTAGCCAGGACGAGGCATGCATTTTTATGCTGAATTCTTATTTTCGACCCTCTTTTTGGAAATGATATGGTGAGGTTCATAGGGCCACGTTCCTGTCTTTTCCAACTTTAGTTGATTTAACAGATTTTCTTTGTAAGATAGGGCATTTTTGGTCTTTAGTATTTACCAAGAAAGGTCTTGGATCTTTAGGGAACCTAAAAGTGATGGGGTTTTTATACTTCACAAAGTGAACTTGATTAGAGATAAATCATTGTCTGATAAACTCCATGGCAAACACTCTTGGAGTTAGAAACACAAGTAACTTGTAAGGTTCCTCTTCAAAAGCATATCCCCTCAAAATAGTATAATATTCATACAAGAACCAATCTCCTACTTTGGTATCAGGGCTACACTGCAAAAGCTTCTGATACTTAGGAGAAATTCTAGGAGGAGACGCATCATGCAACAAGGAGTAAGCTATTGTCATGACCTTGTCTGTAAATTCTTTAAAATATGATTCCCTGGTTTCTTGAGGACTAGATCTGTCCATGTATAGACAGGTAGTTGTTTGCCTTCCTAGTCCCTCAGTTTCATCTCTAGCCCTTTAAAATGTTGAAAATTTTGATACAGAAACATATAAAATAACATTGATGGATATCTAAATCTCTCCAGAGCAAGGTACTCTGCTAGCTGGTTGTGGATTTTCTCAGCCAAGTGATGACAAAGGTCAATTCTGGGGGGCATCACCCCTGTTGATGGATTCAGGAGGGATAAGAATCCCAGGATAATTTCAATTACCAACTTGTCATCATCATATCCCGAGATGATACAAATCAAGGCTATGGCTTCTTTTGATTTATCTAAGAAATCAACAATTACATAAGGATGTGGATTGGTTGGGATAGGGGGGCCTTCTTTTAGATTCTGGGCTAGGAGCTTACTTCTTTCCATAGGTTTTAAGGCTTGATAGGGGGGCTGATTCGCTACACAATTTATGGGCAATATTTTCTCTCAGACAAAGAAGGAAATGGAGGATGAATTGCAAAGTTGTGTTGGAATGGTTGAAGCCAAAGTTGCTACTCTAAACTCAAAATTTGGGCCTGTGGATGGTCAATTAATGAATATAGCCCATCTGAGGTAGAAT
>LPNX010041406.1:19113-35842 GCA_001517045.1 Pseudotsuga menziesii
ATTGTCATCTTAAGTATTGTCTCAAAAAGAAGGATTGTTGGTCTCATGAAATTCCTACATGGGAAAAATGCAATGGACATGAGGTTGCCTACCTCGGAACGTAAGTCTTAAAATTCCTAAAGTCTACCATCATCCTTGGATTGTAATTTGTGAAATGGTATTGTTTTAATGGCTCTGTTAACCATTCATCCAACATAGGGTTCTTAACAAGACTGGTGAACCATATTTTATTGCATTCAATTCTTTTTGTAAAACTAACAAAAAAACCAAAGCTAACAGTTCTGAAAAACCAAGAGAGTATAATCATATTAAACCTCTGTAAGGTCATGTGCAGTACAAATATAAATTTATAATCTTGCTACTATTTTATGACTAATGAGACAGGAGATAGACACTCTGTCATGAATTAAAGCTGATGTTTCTTCTCACTTATCCCTAGTTCTCTGCACCAAACTCATGAAAAGACAATGTGCAACTTTTAAAGGGGATGCTACCCTTTCATTTGGGTGAGATCAAAGCTTTTAGATCAGAATTGCCAGCACAGATTTCAACCAGAATTGGCAATTTTAGTAAAAGAGCGACTCTTCAAATTGGAGCCAAGGAAGATATGCTGGCTCTCATTCCCTCTTTTAGGGGGGATGGCCTGAGTAACTATATATTGGCTTAATGATTTATTATTCTTGATTCTCTATTGTCATAACATGCATTTTAAAAATACATATAGACTGGACATTGAAAACTAGAGTTCCCACCAGCTCTCTTTGTTTGGATATCAGTCAAGCCCCACACATCCCATTTGTGCATGTAAATAGTGTAGTGAAAAACTGATCATTCCATTTTCACGGAAACTTAGAAATTTTGTCAAGTCTGAAGAGGTAACCATAAATCCCATAACAATAAACTATAGTACAATTGGCCCCAATTGGAAAGGCTCATTTTTGGGGACGATAGATGGCCAGACAGTTCAGGGAAACTGTTTGAAATCCATCAAATCGACAACCATCTCTTTTTATGGAAAAGGCAATGTGAAACTTTTAATCAGGACACTATCCCTTTGATTTGAGTACGAACGCAGCTTTTAGATCAGAATTGCCAGCACAGATTTCAACCAGAATTCTCAATTCTAGAAAAGTTAGACCCTTCAAATTGAAGCCAAGGAAGATATTATGGGTTTCATTCCCTATGTTGGGAGGGGAGAAGTTTGGATAGCCATTGCTTGACTCAATGATGTATGACTCTTGAGTCTCTGTTGTCATAAGATGCAATGGAAAAAAAAATATCTATATTGCACGTTGAAAACCAGAGTTCCTATCATCCAACTTTCTTTGTTTGGATATCAATCAAACCCTGCAGCAATTTGACCATGTGAATATTGTAGTACAAAACTGATGATACTGTTTTGATAGAGAAACCCAATAGTTCATCTAGCAGTCTGAAGAAGAAACCATCAATTCAATAACATTAAATCCATAGTAAACTCAAAATCAAAATCATATTTCCTCAATATATTGTTTCTTAAATTTATGTGTTCTAAAAATGCTTAATTCAGGACAATTTCAAATGATGTCCTCAAAATGGAATTTAGATAATATTTTTAGATTTCTAGTGGCATGAAGCTCCATACTTATTGTGCATTAAGAACTACGGCGTCTGGCTCCCAATCACCATGAAAGGCAATTAGCTAATCATATATGCCTCAATCAAGTCGTATTAGCATCTTGTTGTTTAAAAACTCAAATATCTAGTAATCTTGGTTTTCTTTAGGTGTTTGATTTTCATGTTATCGTGATAGGGAAAAAGCCACATACATGGCATGAAGTGGGAAACACTCACAAAGGACTTTAAAAAATACACACGGATTTGAATTGTTGCAGGGAAAAATACACTCATGCTTCTGAAATATCTCTGAGGCTCGCTACATGCCCAAATTTGTAGTGCACTTAGCAGCCAAGGAATTTATCTGAAAATTGTGTTGTAGCAGCCAAAGAGTTTTTCTGAAAATTGTACTGTAGTAGAAAAAACCTACCCTCAAGGATACATGCTCAGATAGGAGACATACACAATGCCAAAATCACTGCTTTCACATGCAGAGAAAAAATAAATTGTGCCTTAAAATTGTGCACCACAAAAAATCGTGGATAGATGGACATGAGTTTGGGCTCTAAAATAATTTGTACAGACACATAAATGCATGGATGCTGAAATCATCCCATAGAAATCTGCACTTCTGAAGAATGCCTTAGGGCACTTGGGTACATTTGTGAATTGGGATCTTGGTAGGGCACACTCATCCTGAAATCATATTGTCAGGGATGCATCATTTGGAAGAGTTGGCTGATAGATCTGTTGAAGACAAGCTGCACGCAGATTTTCTGAGCCTCAGGGCGGCCATGCTGGTCTGGTCTTGGGTGTACATGATGCTAAAAACTTTCTTGGAGGAGGGTCATTGGAGCAGAAGGGTTGCAATCTGTAAAAGATGGGGACAAGGTTCTTTTGCACAAACTGCTCTAGATTCATAGCTTATTCCACAAAATAATCTAGTGTTCCTACACACCTTGTCAAATGCTACATAATATGACGGATTCTAACCAAACTAGGCCTCACGACCTTGTTTCCATTAGATCCTTATATGACCTCAATCTAATGAGGAGTATCCAATCTGTGATATATGCATGATTATCTAGTTATGGGAAATCAATGCATGTTGCTTGTTTAGTTCCTCCAAAAAATGCTCTACCTAAGGGTGATTAGTCATGTCGTTGTCGCATGTGCAAAGTTGCAAACATATTTAAGAATAAAATTATCTCATGCATATATTACAGAACTATGGAAAAGATATGATGCAACAAAGAAGGAAAAATCAAAGTTTGGAAACTATTCATATATGGGACCTTCCTAACAATCTACAATTCAATGGAAGAACCCAATGATCTAATCCATGCTGCACTACAAAATATGGATTTTTGTTTAGTTGATCATAAGGTCGAGCCATAATTGACTGCGTATAACTATTATAGTGTTTACGGAAGTAGGTATTTTCATGTGATGTATAAGAGCATCATTGACTAAAGTGATCATCCTATTTACCTCCAAATTACTTGGTTGGAGAGCGAGAGGAAGTTCAAGAATTTCATAGTTTGGAAAGGGCAGTATTATATGAGATGCAATCATTAGGGATGCAATACCTAAAGGAACTGTTAAAAACCACATATTATATTAGGAGCTCTATCTTTTGATATATCAACCAACACAACAAAAGCTTGCAGAGAATAGAAACCAACATCATTCAATATTGATTGTGGATTTATGGGAATGCTACCTTGGAGAATACGACGCTTTTTCTATGGAGATAAGGTGAAGAAAAGGGACTTAATCTAGAATCATTTTCCTTGTTTCAATATTTATGTGCATACGTTCATGGTGAGATACTTTGTTTGATGACCTAATATGCCAAAAAGAAGTCTCTAAGATATTTCATAATGAAAAGGCATAACCAAGTAGCACTATTAGATAATGGATGGGCATTCAATATCTAATGACAACACATTTAAGGAATCACTCCATGTAGTTTGCAAGGAATATATCCAACTATTTGATATCAAATCTTAACACCACTTGTATTTCTGTTGCAAAGGTCATTTGGGTCATTTGAGAGGAGATAGGAACCCATCAAGCTAAGAAGAAATGCCCATCCTTTAGGAAACCATTGTTCCAGACCATTCAGAAGGTTTTATGCAATAGCTAAGAATCACATGCATCAATGAAGAACTCTCCATTTAGGGAAGCCTCCAATGCTTGTATCATGGTGAAAAATGAAATGTCAAGGTGTAGATGCTTTATATTTGGAACTCCCTAGGCTAAGAAAAGATAATTGGCAGCTAGCACATTCCCCAAGGCTAAGAAGACCTATTATGAGGATAATCTAACTTGAAGGGGCCTCTCTCTATATTTTAATATAGTTATTTTTGGAGGAAGCATGGATCTAGCCCATCAAAGAAGGACATCCCACTCAAGAGTACATTTGGAGGGATATCATGAGATATTTCACATGGTTCAAGGTATGTCTCGCATATTTGGAGGCATGATAAATCATCTAATCGATTATTGGCATGATTTACAAAGAAAAGAGGAGGAAATCCCTTCACAACTCAATGGCATTTTCTTTCCAAAGATAAGATCAAATACCATGACTCAAGGGAACACTGTAAATTGGAAAGTGACAAGTGGTGGCAAGAAAGCATTCAAACCCTATTGTATGCAATTTTTTCCCTTTAACGAGGAGAAGCTAGTTTTGAGGAGGCTTTTAGTGGCCCTTGAAGCATGGATCTAGAAGCTATTAAATGTGTTTTACTTTTATTATTGGTTATTGGAGAGAAAAGTGGATCTAGCATCCACTTATTGATATTTTATTTCAAGGTAAGTTGAGTTAAATTTAGAATCTAGGAGGCCCTTTATATTTACTAAAGTCTTGTAGTTTAGTTATTCCCTATGTAAAAGTACCATGAATCTACCAACTAAAAAACCATTTCTTTCTCGTTCTTCTAGCTTAAAAGCATGCAATTTTAGAGGTGAATTGGTCCTAGAATTTCCACAGCTAAATGGGATTAAAAGGGATATACCAACCTCTATTGCTCCCTAGATAGTGACAGGACAACCATTTGTCAACCCACTTTAAAGCCTCTCAGATGTGTTCAAGCATAAAATTTCCTCAACAATATTTGTCAGGTGGGCCTTATTTCCTTGTATGTTTAAATTATGTGGTAAGTCTATGATATCAGACAATGAAAAATAACCTCAAATCTTGTTCATAGCTAGCCTACTAAGAGAGAAATGACGACACATGTACTATAGGAGGAGACAAACAGATATGCCTGGCCCAAAACCGGAAATACTATCCATCCCTCATCCATATATATATACGGAACATGGAATAGAGCATAAATATATAGAGGGATCCATTTGCAATGATCCCAGAGTCTGCAAAGAAATAGTGATTGATGGATGTAAGCGATATAATTTATAGATTAAAGGAGAGGGATTCATAAACTCTATAAATGGATGTAGTTTAAAATTTGTAGTGATGCCTCCGTGCTAAAATATTTAAGAGTGGGAGGGATCTGGTTCATTGATATCTTGGTTTTTCCCTTACCATAACATTCCTGTAGGGATTGATATAGCATCAAAGCATCATCTTCACTATCATGAAAATGTTGTGAAAATATAAGAAATGATATTTGGCAATTGTTGTCTAGGAAATTTAAGAGTTTCGAGATAGTAGCTGGAAGGATTGTGCAGTTAAATTATATATTCCATCGCTATAATATGGTTGTATTTAAATGGGGAAAATTCAAGGAAATAAAGAGAGTAGTTGCTGAATGAATTGTAGAGACAGCTTGTCAAAGATGTCCAAATACACATTCTGAATCATAATTAGGTGTAGCAATTTGGAATCACTCCAAAATAAGCTAGATCATCAAAATTCTTATAAATATTAAATTACTGGATGTTCTAGTAATATGTCAATCAAACATAACCCCTTCATTTCTCAATCAACAACTCCTTTATCCTCGAAATAACATAGAGTTTACAATTCATGAAAATTCCCTTGACCTATTATTCAAAGCTAAATAAATTCAATTCAACATACTTAGAAAAGTAGGAAAATATCTTTTTTGTGCATCAATATCATCTCCATATAAGATTTTGAAGGAAATATAATTAGAATGTCCAAATTTTCCTCTTGATTTGATGTCATTATGAATACCAAGGGAACTTCCCTTAATTGGCTACTAAATTCAACCTGCCAATTACATACCTTTGGAACTCTTACATGATGTGCCCTCTGTATTAACTTCAACCTTCCTACAAAATTTGGGATTTTGAATTTTGAAGTTTCTCAGAAAACCCAGTTTTTTCCATTGTAAACCCATATTGATAATTCTTTGAATCCCATAGACCATGATGACCTAGTCTTAAGTGCAAGATTGATTTTTAATATCCCAAAATAGTTTCTATTAAAATTTGTTGTTTTGAGCCTCACAGTATCCACATTGTTGTCAATTGAGATGAACCAAAACATGAAAATGAGAGCATTAGAGCCAACTGATAACATGAGAGGATGTTTGTGCTAGGCATATCAAGATTGATTTTTTTTTAAATTATAATATGGCTTGCTCGAGGCTGCAAAAGAGTGTTATATGCATTAAGAACACAAGCACAGATCCCTCTACCTATTGCACCTAGATCCATCCCAAGACTCGAAATAAACATGACAGACATGTAGAGAAACTCTAAAGTCCAAAACGTTTGGGTGAGTTTATTTACCTTTACTTGAAAAAGGAAGAAGAGTCTAGTGAAGTATAACACTAATTTACCAATCTTTGAATGAATTGATAGGCAGAGAGGAAAGTAGGAATTGGAGGATAGAATGGGTAGAACAACAAACTCAAATTACAATAATATCAAACTTTATTTCGGTGTCCCCTCCTTGAATAAACATACAAATAGAGTAGTAGCACAATAATTGTATTAAAATCTTAATTATAGATTGCGGAGACCAATTATAATGAATCCAAGACATAAAATCTAAGGAAATAGGAGAAAAAGATCTTGTGTATGAAGGGGGCTGATAGAGATCTAATGGTACCCACCTAAACATAAAAATAAATAATGGGTGCACAAATCAACATACCTTTTGATATTGCTAGCTTCATTGACCTTTTCTAATGGCAACAATCACACAGTTTGCAATATCTTATCTAAACAACTTGTGAAGATAAATAAGATCTTTCTCAATCCCTATAGTTTTAATTTTCTCCTCCCTCACCAAAATCGATCTTCTCCTTGTCCTCCAACTCAGGCTGCCCACCACATCCATCAAAAGCTTCGACCCAACTCAGGTCGCCCACTACATCCATCAAAAGCTTCGACCCATGTCTGAAAACCCTTATTGGTTGTGGGATAAATAAATTCCTCTACTAATGAATGCAAACCATGGGCAGACTGATATCTCTAAACTTGAACAATAGGGCAATTGGCAGCACATCACTCCTTAAATAAAGTGAAGATGGAACATATAACTGCAATTGAGGGGCATTTTCATCAAGTTTCCTGTAATTTTCAAGATTTCCGTCTTCAGAGAAAGTTTCTAGATAATCAAGGTTAAAGACAAAGTCCTTCTTGGGTAAGAGTTCCAACAAGAGAATGAAATTAAATGAATATTTTTGTATACTTCCATCATGAAAGGGGGTGTCGTTTCCTAGACCCAACATCACAAAAAATGTTGCAGCATCCACAGCTAAGGCACCCAGCTTGTAGTGAATCCACCAACCAAATACAAACCTGACCTGCATTGCCCATTTGATGTGAAAATGAATCATCAACAAGAGGATAAAGGAGAATGCTATAAACCCATGGAGGATAAATGAACTACCTATGATCTATTTGCTCCATATTTGAGTATGAACGAGCATTCTGCATTTCCTTGGGGGCTGGTGAAATAGGTAACAATTGGTGAAGCTATGATTGGGTGGAGAAGGGAGCCCGGGTGTTGGTTAATGGATTTCGTGATGTCTTCCCTCATGGATATGCAGGGTCCTATTAGATATGAATAATGAATCCAATTTTCTCCTGCCTCACTTACTTCCATGGCTATGCGTGTTACTGGATCACAATACCATTGCTGTCCAGGTACTCACTCGGTATCCTCTTTGGATGCTTCCATTAATACGTGTGTGGCACTCGTCGACATCGGACCTAACCCATTTTGACATAATTCACAAGGCCTCGAATTTCAAATCAGTACTGCTCATCAATTCCCTCCTAAATTTTCATTAAGGAAATTTCTCGAAAAAAATATAATAGCGATGAATGTAATATGCGTCGCTATAGTGACAAACGTCCGTTGCTATAGAAACATTATGGACTATGCGTCGCTATAACGACGATTGTCGGGGACATTTTCATTTTTTTCCAAAATTTTAATACTGTTTTTCCATGAAAAATTAGATTTTAACTTATTCGTGGAAAAATGTCGTGAGACTTTTGAGCCATATGTAGTAGTGTCAGTGTACAATGATTTAAGGATGAAAGCAAACTCCAACTAAATTTTCATAGTGGTGTAATGAGCTAACACACATAAGCTTTCACTAATAGTGCCATGTTAGAAGGAAAACTAACTCCAGCTAGATTTCCATAATGGTGTAATGTATTTGATGACAATGTGGTTGTGTTAGATAAAAACTACCTTATGAAAGCTAACACACATTAGCTTTTACTAACCGTACAATATTTTAAGAACGAAAACTAACTCCAGCTAGATTTTCATCATTGTGCACTATGATTAATGACAATATGGTTGTGCTAGATGGAAAACTACATTATGAAAGCTTACACACATTAGAGTTTACTCACCGTGCAACGATTTAAGGATGAAATCTAACTCCAGCTAGATTTCCATCGTGGTGTGATGTGATTGATGACAATGTGGTTGTATTAGATGAAAAACTACCTTATGAAAGCTAACACACATTAGCTTTCACTCAACGTTCCATGTTGTTAAAATGAAAGCTAAATCCAATTAGATTTCCATCATGGTGTAATGAACTAACACACATAAGCTTTCCCTTATAGTGCCATGTTGTTAGAAGGAAAGCTAACTCCAGCTAGATTTCCATCATAGTGTAATGTATTTGATGACAATGTGGTTGTGTTAGATGGAAAACTACCTTATGAAAGCTACCAGACATTAGCTTTACTCACCGTGCAATGTTTTAAAAATGAAAGCTAACTTTAACTAGATTTCCATCATGGTGCATTGTGATTGATGAAAATGTGGTTATGCTAGATAGAAAACTACACTATGAAATCTTACACAAATTAGATTTCCCTCACCGTGCAACGATTTAAGGATGAAAGCTAACTCCAGTTAGATTTCTGACATGGTGCAATGTGATTGATGATAATGTGCTTGTGTTACATGAAAAACTACCTTAAAAAATCCAACACACATTAGCTTTCACTCATCGTGCCATGTTGTTAAAATAAAAGCTAACTCTAGCTAGATTTCTATCATGGTATAATGAACTAACACACATAAGCTTTCCCTTATGGTGCCATGTTGTTAGAAGAAAAACTAACTCCAGATAGATTTTCATCATGGTGTAATGTATTTGATAACAATGTGGATGTGTTAGATGGAAAACTACCTTATGAAAGATAACATACATTAGCTTTACTCATGGTACAATGTTTTAATGACAAAAGCTAACTTTAGCTAGATTTCCATCATGGTGCCTTGTGATTGATGACAATGTGATTGTGCTAGTTGGAAAACTACACTATGAAAGCTTACACATTAGATTTCACTCACTGTGCAATGATTTAAGGATGAAATCTAACTCTAGCTAGATTTCCAACACAATGCAATGTGATTGATGACAATGTGGTTGTGTTACATGGAAAAATACCTTATGAAATCTAACACACATTAGCTTTCACTTAGAATACCATGTTAAAATGAAAGCTAACTCCAACTAGATTTACATCATGGTGTAATGAGCTAACACACATAAGCTTTCCCTTACAGTACCATGTTATTAGAAGGAAAACTAACTCCAGCTAGATTTTCATCGTAATGTAATGTATTTGATAACAATGAGGTTGTGTTAGATGAAAAAATAACTTATAAAAGCTATTAGACATTAGCTTTACTCACAGTGCAATGATTTAAGGACGAAAGCTAACTCTAGCTAGATTTTGATTATGGTGCATTGTGATTGATGACAATGTAGCTGTGCGAGATAGAAAAATACACTATGAAATCTTACACATATTAGATTTCACTCACCGTGCAACGATTTAAGGAAGAAATATAACTCCAGCTAGATTTCCATCAGGGTGTAATGTGACTGATGATGATGTGGTTGTGTTACATGGAAAACTACCTTATGAAAGCTAACACACATTAGCTTTCACTCATCGTGCCATCTTGTTAAAATAAAAGCTAACTCCAGCTAGATTTCCATCATGGTGTCATGAGATAACACACATAACATTTCCCTTATAGTGCCATGTTGTTAGAATAAAAGCTAACTCCAGCTAGATTTCCATCATGGTGTAATGTATTTGATGACAATGTGGCTGTGTTAGATGGAAAACTACCTTATGAAAGCTACCAAACATTAGCTTTACTCACCGTGCAATGTTTTAAAAACGAAAGCTAACTTTAGCTAGATTTTCATCATGGTGCATTGTGATTGATGAAAATGTGGTTATGCTAGATAGAAAACTACACTATGAAATCTTACACACATTAGATTTCCCTCACCGTGCAACGATTTAAGGATGAAAGCTAACTCCATTTAGATTTCTGACATGGTGCAATGTGATTGATGATAATGTGCTTGTGTTACACGAAAAACTACCTTAAAAAAGATAACACACATTAGCTTTCACTCATCGTGCCATGTTGTTAAAATGAAAGCTAACTCCAGCTAGATTTCTATCATGGTATAATGAACTAACACACATAAGCTTTCCCTTATGGTGCCATGTTGTTAGAAGAAAAACTAACTCCAGATAGATTTTCATCATGGTGTAATGTATTTGATAACAATGTGGATGTGTTAGATGGAAACTACCTTATGAAAGATAAAATATATTAGCTTTACTCATGGTACAATGTTTTAATGACAAAAGCTAACTTCAGCTAGATTTCCATCACGGTGCCTTGTGATTGATGACAATGTGGTTGTGCTAGTTGGAAAACTACACTATGAAAGCTTACACATTAGATTTCACTCATTGTGCAATGATTTAAGGATGAAAGCTAACTCTAGATAGATTTCCAACACAATGGAATGTGATTGATGACAATGTGGTTGTGTTACATGGAAAAATACCTTACGAAATATAACACACATTAGCTTTCACTTAGCATACCATGTTAAAATGAAAGCTAACTCCAACTAGATTTACATCATGGTGTAATGAGCTAACACACATAATATTTCCCTTATAGTACCATGTTATTAGAAGGAAAACTAACTCCAGCTAGATTTTCATCGTAGTTTAATGTATTTGATAACAATGTGGTTGTGTTAGATGAAAAACTAACTTATAAAAGCTATTAGACATTAGCTTTACTCACCGTGCAATGATTTAAGGACGAAAACTAACTCTAGCTAGATTTTGTTTATGGTGCATTGTGATTGATGACAATGTAGTTGTGCGAGATAGAAAAGTACACTATGAAATCTTACACATATTAGATGTCACTCACCGTGCAACGATTTAAGAAAGAAAGCTAACTCCAGCTAGATTTCCATCAGGGTGTAATGTGATTGGTGATGATGTGGTTTTGTTACATGGAAAACTACCTTATGAAAGTTAACACACATTAGCTTTCACTCATCGTGCCATCTTGTTAAAATGAAAGCTAACTCCAGCTAGATTTTCATCATGGTGTCATGAGCTAACACACATAACATTTCCCTTATAGTGCCATGTTGTTAGAATAAAAGCTAACTCCAGCTAGATTTCTATCATGGTGTAATGTATTTGATAACAATGTGGTTGTGTTAGATGAAAATCTACCTTATGAAAGCTAACACACATTAGCTTTACTCACTATGCAATGTTTTAAGAACAAACGGTGCAATGTGATCGATGACGATGTGGTTGTGTTAGATGAAAAACTACCTTATGAACGCTAATACACATTAGTTTTCACTCAACGTTCCATGTAGTTAGAAGGAAAGCTAACTTCAGCTAGATTTTCATCATGTTGTAATGAGCTAACACACACCAGCTTTCGCTCATCGTGCATGTTGTTAGAAAGAAATATAACTCTAGCTAGATTTGCATCATGCTGTAATGTATTTGATGACAATGTGGCTGTGTTAGATGGAAAACTATCTTACAAAAGCTAACACACATTAGCTATTACTCACCATGCAAAGTTTTAAGTACGAACGGTAATTCTAGATAGATTTTCAACATGGTGCATTTTAATTGATGACAATGTGGTTGTGCTAAATGAAAAATTACATTATGAAAGCTAACACACATTAGATTTCAGTCACCATGCAACAATTTAAGGGTTGAAAGCTAAATCCAGCTATATTTCCATCATGGTTCAATGTGACAATGTGATTATGTTAGATGGAAAACTACATTATGAAAGGTTACACATTAGATTTCACTCACAATGCAATGATTTAAGGATGAAAGCTAACTCCAACTAGATTTCCATCATGGTGTGATGTGATTGATGACAATGTGGTTGTGTTACATGGAAAAATACCTTATGAAAACTAACACACATTAACTTTCAGTCATCGTGCATTGTTGTTAAAATGAAATTTAACTCCAACTAGATTTTCATCATGGTGTAATGCGATAACACACATAAACTTTTCCTCATAGTGCCATGTTGTTAGAAGGAAAGCTAACTCCAGCTAGATTTACATCATGGTGTAATGTATTTGATGACAATGTGGCTATGTTAGATAGAAAACTACCTTATGAAAGCTAACATACATTAGCTTTACTCACCGTGCAATGTTTTAAAAATGAAAGCTAACTCCAGCTAGATTTTCATCATGGTGCATTGTGATTGATGACAATGTGGTTGTGCTAGATGGAAAAATACACTATGAAAGCTTACACACATTATATTTCACTCACCGTACAATGATTTAAGGATGAAAGCTAATTCTAGCTAGATTTTCTACACAGTGCAATGTGCTTGATGACAATGTGGTTGTGTTACATAGAAAACTACCTTATGAAAGGTAACACACATTAGCTTTCACTCATCGTGCCATGTTGTTAAAATGAAAGCTAACTCCAACTATATTTCCATCATGGTGTAATGAGCTAACACACATAAGCTTTCCCTTATAGTGACATGTTGTTAGAAGGAAAGCTAACTCCAACTAGATTTCCATCATGATGTAACATATTTGATAACAATGTGGTTGTGTTAGATGGAAAACTACCTTATGAAAGCTAACATATAGTAGATTTACTGACCGTACAATGTTTTAAGAATGAAAGTTAACTCTAGTTAGATTTCCATCATGGTGCATTGTGATTGATGCCAATGTGGTTGTGTTAGATGGAAAACTACATTATGAAAGCTAACGCATATTATATTTCACTCATCGTGCAATCGTCTAAGGATGAAAGTTAACTCCAACTAGATTTCCATCACGGAGCAATGTGATCGATGACATTGTGCTTATGTTAGATGAAAAACTACCTTATAAAAGCTAACACACATTAGCTTTCACTCGTCGTGCCATGTTAGAAGGAAAACTAACTCCAGCTAGATTTGCATCATGGTGTAATGTATTTGATGACAATGTGGTCGTGTTATATGGAAAACTACCTTACGAAAGCTAACACACATTAACAATTACTAACCGTGCAACAATTTAAGATCGAAAGCTAACTCTAGCTAGATTTCCAACATAGTGCATTTTGATTGATCACAATGTGGTTGTGCTAAATGAAAAACTACATTGTGAAAGCTAGCACACATTAGATTTCATTCACCGTGCAATGATTTAAGTTCAAAAACTAACTCCATCTAGATTTGTATCATGGTGCAATGTGACAATGTGGTTGTGTTAGATAGAAAACTACATTATGAAAGTTAACACACATTTTATTTCACTCACTGTGCAATCATCTAAGGATGAAAGCTAACTCCAGCTAGATTTTCATCACAGAGCAATGTGATCGATGACTATGTGGTTGTGTTAGATGAAAAAATACCTTATGAAAGCTAACACACATTAGCTTTTACTCGTCGTGCCATGTTAGAAGAAAAACTAACTCCAGTTAGATTTGCATCATGGTGTAATGTATTTGATGACAATGTGGTCGTGTTAGATGGAAAACAACCTTATGAAAGCTAACACACATTAGCAATTACTCACCGTGCAACGTTTTAAGAATGAAAGCTAACTCTAGCTATATTTTTAACATAGTGCATTTTGATTGATGACAATGTGGTTGTGCTAAATGAAAAATTACATTATGAAAGCTAACACACATTAGATTTCATTAATCTTGCAACGATTTAAAGTCAAAAACTAACTCCAGCTAGATTTTCATCATGGTACAATGTGACAAAGTGGTTGTGTTAGATAGAAAACTAATTCCAGCCAGATTTTCATGGTGTAATGAGCGAACACACATGAGCTTTCACTCATCGTGCCATGTTGTCAGGAGGAAAGTTAATTCCAATTAGATTTTCATCATGGTGTAATGTATTTGATGACAATGTGGTTGTGTTAGATGAAAAACTATCTTGTGAAAGCTAACTCCACTAGATTTTCATCATGGTGCATTATGATTGATGAAACTACATTATGAAAGCTAACACATTAGATTTCACTCATCATCCAATGATTTAAGGTCTTCAGCTAACTTCAACTAGATTTTCATCATGGTGTTATGTATTTAATGACAATGTGACTCTTTTAGATAGAAAACTACCTTTTGAATTCTAACACACATTAACTTTCACTCACCGTGCAATGTTTTAAAAACAAAAGCTAACTTCAACTAGATTTCCATCTTGATGTAATGAGCTAACACATTAGCTTTCACTCACCATACAATGCTTTAAGAATGAAAGTTAACACGTTAAGATGAAAGCTAATTATAGCTAGATTTCCATCATCGTGTTATGTATTTGATGGAAATATGGTTGTTTTAGATAGAAAGCTACCTTATGAAAACTAGCACACATTAACTTTCACTCAACGTACAATGTTTTAAGAACAAAAGCTAACTCCAGCTAGCTTTCCATCATGATGCAATGAACTAACACACATATTAGCTTTCACTCATCATGCCATGTTGTTAGAATGAAAGCTAACTCAAACTAGATTTTCATCATGGTGTAATGTAGTTGAAGACAATATGGCTGTGTTAGATGAAAAACTAACTTATGACAACTAACACACATTAGATTTTACCAAAGCTAACTTCAACTAGATTTTCATCATGGTGAATTGTGATTGATGATAATGTAGTTGTGCTAGATGAGAAACTACATTATGAAAGCTAACACACATTAGATTTCACTTATTGTTCAACGATTTAAGGACGAAAGCTAACTCCAACTAGATCTCCATTGTGGTGCAATGTGATTGATGACAATGTGGTTGTGGTAGATGAAAAACTACCTTATGAAAGCTAACACACATTACATTTTTCTCATCGTGCCATGTTGTTCAAAGGAAAGCTAACTCCATCTAGATTTCCATCATGGTGTGATATATTTGATGATAATGTGGTTGTTTTAGATAGAAAGCTACCTTATGAAAACTAACACACATTAGCTTTCACTCACCATGCAATGTTTTAAAAATGAAAGCCAACTCCAGCTAATTTTCTATCATGGTGCAATGTGATTGACGACAATGTGGTTGTGTTATATTTAAAATTGCATTATGAAAACTAACACAAATTAACTTTCACTCACGGTGCAATGTTTTAAGAATAAAAGCTAACTGTAACTAGATTTCCATCATGGTGCAATGTGATTGATGACAATGTGGTCATGTGAGATGAAAAACTATCTTATGAAAAGTAACACATTTTAGATTTCAATAACCGTGCAATGTTTTAAGAACGAAAACTAACACTAGCTAGATTTCCATCGTGGTGCAATGTGATAGATGACAATGTAGTTATGTTAGATAGAAAACTTCCTTATGAAAGTGTTGACGGGCGTATTTGACTTAGCCCGCAACGGGGGAAAACGACCCAGTCTGGGATCCTTAGAGCAGGTTCCAAGCTGTTTTAAGTAGTCGCTCCCTACAGGTTTAAAGGCTCTGTTGGCCTGGGATCCTAAGAGACTAATTAGTGCTACTGATAGTTAGCGTTGACCCTAAACTTCAAGAATTTTAACCCAGGTTATACTACTGTTATATAAAACTACTGTAAACAATTAGTTATACAAATACAACATAAATCTGGACAAAATCTATATATTATAAAGTTCTGTTAATTTATACACAAATGTACAGTAATTATATTAAGAGATAAACTGATTATACTTTCAACGAAAGAGATCAATCACACTAATATTTTTCTGATAGTACGAAAAACAAAAACTGAATAAAACATAAGTCTAATCTAATGCCTATCCTGATCAGGAGTACAATTTAATTAAAACTTGTTATTAACTGATACTGATAAATGCACTGTATATAAACATTTGCAAATTTTAAAGAAATTCAACCGTTGCAAATTTATACAAGCATCATTCCATATAATGTAACAATAATATCGATTATTAACTACAGAATATGTTATACCAGCATAGTTAAAAGCAAGAACAGTCGATACCTAATAGATTATCTTCGCACAATCCATCAAAGGAGATTAAAACAAACATAGTAATATAGGAAAAGCAAATACCAAAAACTGAAAGATATTATAAACCACATATAAGTTTTAAAACTATAAATGTGAATCAAACATCACCAGCCCAGGACATTGTGACAACTGACAGATAACTGCCTAGCAGCCCAAACAGTACGAACCAGCAGTTCAGTATTTGCATCCCCAAAGTATCGACCTCTTCATATGTTCACTATCCTTATTTTAAATACCTTTTCATTCTCCCATAATAGCAACATTAAAGACCAAGAATGAATATTACGATCCCTAACTAATGTCAAAGAAAAACGACAAGTGGAACATG
>LPNX010041406.1:44455-108190 GCA_001517045.1 Pseudotsuga menziesii
TTTTAAAAGCTTTCACATAGCTTAGGTGTTAACACAGTCCCTCTCCCCCCATGTTGTAAAGGGTGATCTCAATGGAAGGGCACATGCATTACAAGCAGGATGATGGTGGTTCGATTCCTCTGTGCCCTAACAGAAATTAGTAGATGATATAAAATCTTAATGATAATATAAATATTGTAAGATATCTATATTTTAAATATAAATATGCTCTTTTCAATTAAACACATTGTTCAAATACTTCATAAATAAATAAAGAACACTTGTGATAATTAGTTTAGTTGGTTTTCTCCCTTTCCTCTTGAATATGAAAAAAATCAAAGTGTACTGCACTAATCCTATTATAGTTCAGAATTGATTTTGACTGTTAAAATAATTACTATTAATAAATAAGGGAGGCTTTACTAACATCAATATCATTAAATAAATTTATAGGTAAGAAATTTCTCACGTTAATCGATTATTCATAAAGTAAACATTTATCAACTCAATTTTTAATACGCTACCACTACCAATAACAAAAATAATAAGTTATATTGCTATTTTAATTCATAATTTACTTTAATTATTACAAGGGTAAAACTTAGACTTTAAAGTCATAAAATATATTCTCGTTTTGATTATAAGCGGTGTCAACTTCCAAAAATAAAACAACATACTCAACAAAGACAAAAATAATTACTATGACAATGTTTATAATTGTTGTAGTAACAAATACAATGTTGGTATTATGTCATAAAATAATTTAATCAACTTAAAATTTAATACAAACTATAAATAATATTAATAGAAGTTATGTAAGGATTCAAAGGCTATGACTTTCCTCATTTTGAAAGAACCCAATCTAGAGGAAGTTCTAAATTCTAGATCTAACCCATCTAGTTCTAATTGAGATGTAATATTTCCTTTTGAATGGTTGAATACTAAAGTTTTAATTGAAATAAATAAAAAATATTAATTGAGAAAATAGTTCATTGGATTAATTCTTCCAAATTTAATGGAATAGTTCTTTGAGTTGATTTTTCTAGATTTAATAGAATATGTATTTAGAGATTTACAAAACAAACTCAATGCGGATGAATTCCTTGTAATAGAATATTTCCAAATTTAATGAAATATGTGTTTCCAGACTCGACGTAACCAATATGGCTCCACCACGAAAATCGTTAATCCATCAATCAAATCTACCTCTAATACTTCCAGTATGCCCCTCCACTTACCTATACCCCCCAATGATGGGGAGGCCATAGTCCCACGGTTTCCTATACAACGTATCGCCAACACCACAATTGCTCGAGCTGCCCTAAATTATAGCATTGTTGACGAATTGGACCAATCTCCTACAACCATGTCTTCTCTAGAAGTGCTCAAAACTTTCTCAACTCAGCAGAAAGCATTGTTATCTGCATTAGGTTTCGTTGATCCCTCTGATTCCAGGTTGATCAGGTTTGATCTGGATCAAAAAGACCCCAGGATGTCGTCCACTGTCACCTTCCAAATTCTAGTATCTATTCGGAATTTGGTCGTACATCGATGCATTAATGATGAATGGGAATCCACCTATGTTATGTCGACCTTTGTCTGGATAAAACTCGGGTCCCCCACCCTTCAACCTTACACTACCTCCATCTATGCCTACGATGGCCACTCAACAAAGGCCGAAGGAATTATTACAAATGTTCCTATTTTATTAGCCGATAAAATGGTTTTGATTGACATCGATATTATTAACTCCAAACTTTATTATAACCTCCTTCTTGGACATAGCTACATGTATGCCATGAGAATCGTGGCTTCCACTGTCTTTCAACTCCTGATGTTTCCTCATGATGGAAAGATCATTACTGTCGACTGGTTGACTTACTACGATCCACAGGGGCCAGCCACACTAGAACATGTCATTCTTACCATTGATACCACCATTAACAATGTGTCCATCCCTTTCTTATCTGTTGTGGGCCCAGGATTATTTTCCAACACTCCTATGGCGGGCACCTTCCCATATTTACCACCTCCACCCACACCGACTAACACAACATATTTGTGTACTATCTCATCTAGTACCATCCCAACCACATCACAAAACCAGTCACAAACCCAACCACTATCACCCAACAATTTCTAGGGTTCATTCCCGATCCACGCAATTCCCTTCTTATTCCCACCATCTGGCATCATGAGCAATCCTATCATGGCTACTCTCAATTTACCTAATTTTACGTTGGGAATTCCTATGTGGTGCCTTGAACCACCTACCCCACCTCCGACGCCTCAAGTTTTGTTGACTCCCATCCAACCAATTGAGATGGAGTCATGCCCTCCTCTTCCATCCCTCAACCGGCCCCCCCTCTCCCAAAGAAAGATGGGGGCAAGGCCACCAAAGTAATAACCAAGTCTCGTTCGACTCCACCTTTCACTTTATATGATGTCCATGGTCATGCAACACAAAATTGTCCAGATCTACCTATCCTTTGCACACAGATACATGCTATGGATACAGTCTATGGTACTCTAGTAGTCATCATCCCAGCTTCACCAATAATCAAGAACAATTCATTAAGGACAAACCATCCGTTCATTATTTGCAGCTTGTATGGATACTATTCACACCATTTCCCAGACTTGTCTGAGTATATGTTTGTCCTTCAAGACCTTCGGAAACACTCTCATTAGTCCAAAATCACCCTCATCGAGGAAATTCACCCTTTGGCTTCCTCCTCGAACACCACTACCATATAAATGATTTCCACCTCCGCCATCCTTTCTGTCTCCTCAACCATAGATGATCCTTCCAGTCTATCCAATCATTGTTTCAACAATGACGAAGAGATCCTTTAAGCTCTTTCATCTCCTCAATACCCTTGGGATGATATGCACCATCGCTCATTTTTTATTCCCGAGGAACCTTTGTCATTGTCGGATCAGTATTCAGTCGAAGCCAAGGACTTCATCCATGGTAAGGTTGAATGGTTCAAGAACCCCATTCCAACACCTGACCCCTTTGAAGAGGGAAACATGGCCAACATTTATCCCACCATTAAGGTCAATATATCAACCAACCCTAAGGTCATTGAATACATCACACTCAAAGCATCATTCTCCTCTGAAGAAGTCACTTCCTACAAAGTTCTTTTTCAGGAATTCTGTGATATTTTTGCTTGGTCCTAAACCGAGATTCCTTTGTTGGAACCATCCATAGTTGAACATCATATTGACACATGGCCCGATGTGGCACCTAATCGTAAAAAACAAAGACCCATTCACCCGTCAAAGGCATCTACAGTCAAAGCTGATATTGAGAAACTATGTACAATAGGTTTTATATAACCCATCGCCTATACCACTTGGGGTTCTAATCATGTTCCCGTTAATAAAAAACAAGGTACCATCAGCGTCTATGCTGATTTTCGTGACTTGAATTTGGCATGTCCCAAAGAAAAATTCCCCACTCCATTCATTGTTCAAACCATTTATGCCTATGTCGGACATGAAGTCTTTTCTTCCATGGATCGTTTCTCCTGTTATAACCAAATTCAGATCCGAAAAGAAGACCGGTACAATACTTATTTCACAACCCCCTATGGAACATTTTCATATTGATTCATGCCATTTGGCCTTAAAAATGTTGGAGCCACTTTTCAGTGACCCATGAGTTTCTGCTTCCATGACCTTATCCATATCATAATGGTCTACTTGGATGACCTCATCACTCAATAATGGAAGCATTCACAACATCTAGATGACTCACGACAAGTCTTCTTACGATGTTGCAAATACAAAGTCCGATTGAACCCTCTAAAGTGTGTGTTTTGTGTCCCAACTGGTCATCTACTTGGGTTTATCATCTCTCACAAAGGGATTGCGGTCAATCCTCTCAAGTTTCAAGCCGTTCTGAATCTTCCCTCACCACGTACTTTGCACCAACGACAGAGTCTCCAAGGCAAGTCCAACTTCCTTCGTCATTTCATCCCAGATTATGTGATGAAAGTTTATGGTTGCTTACGACTGCTCTGTACCAACATTCCATTTGTTTGGGATTAGCATGCACAAGATTCTTTTTACGCATTAAAATAAGCTCTGCGCCTCTGCCCTATTGTTGTCTGCTCCCAACTTCACCAAGGATTTAATTTTGTATGTATCGGCATCCAAAAATTCCATCGTCGGATTTTTGGTCCAAGAAGACGATGCTCGTCAAGAGCATGCGATCTATTATGTCATTCAGAAGCTGTCTAGCCCCCCTTTATGTTATTCGCATGAATAAAAGATGGCCCTCGATGTCATATTTTTTGTTCAAAAGCTATGTTATTACATCCTTTTGAACCACACTAGAGTTGTGGCCAATTCCAACCCCATGAGGTACCTCTTGAGCCGCTTCCTTCTACAAGGTCACACTATCAAGTGGATTGTCGTTCTTCAAGATTTCAATTTGGATTTTTTGCCCCCAAGAGCACCAATTATTTTACGTTAGCTACACTAATGATAGAACTTCCTTCATTGTATGAATCGCCACCGATCACGATCAAACTTCCTAATGAATTCCTATTTGTCATTTCCACAAAATACCCATGGTATGGGGGCATCCTCCTGTATCGGTGCACCCAGAAATTCAGGGCCAACCTAAGCTGCAAAGATAGATGACGCATTCAACACCAAGTTGCTCGCTATCTACTAATCGGGGATGTCCTATACCGACGGGGAAATGATACCATATTACGTCATTGCCTCACCCATGATGAGACTGAAAAAAGTACTTAATGACTGTCACAGTGGATCTTGTGGTGGCCACCTCTCTGTTTTGGCTACTACCCAGAAGGTTCTACATGCCATTTATTTCTATCCTACCATATTTGTTGATTTCATCCTGGAATTCAAACACTACCACAGTTGTCAACTCTTTGCTCCAAAATCAAGGACTCCCCTCATGCTATTACATCCTGTAGTCATAGTCGATCCTTTCTGCAAGTGGGAAATCGACTTCATGACATGTAATCCTACATCGACCGACGGCCATAACTACATCATTGTGGTCGTCAATTATTTCACTAAATGGGTCAAGGCCATGCCTACATTCAATTGTAAGGCCGACACAACAGTACATTTCTTTTTGAATCACGTTATCATATGCTTTGGTGTTCCCCAGCAAATAATTTCAGACCATGGTTATCACTTTGAAGACACAATTTGGACTGATATTTTGACCATGTTTAAGTTTGAACACCAGTACTCATCCACATACTACCCCTATGGAAATGGACAAGTTGAAGCTGTCAATAAGATCATCAAAACGATGCCCCAACAGATGGTGGGAAACCATAAAACCAACTGGAACCATATGATCTTCTCATCCCTTTGGGCCTACCAGACATCAACAAAAACCACCACCGGCTTTACCTCTTTCCAGTTAGTCCACAGTGTCGATTCAGTACTTCCCATTGAGTTCCAGATTCCATCACTCTGACTTGCCATAGAGCTCCTCCCTGTTACCTCGCTATTATAAGAATGCCTTATTCTTCTTGAATAGACCAATGAGGATCATCGTGATACCCTCTAAGCAATTGAAGCAGCTAAAACTTGGTCAAAGTCACATTTTGACTCCCATGTCCACCTATGCACATTTAGTGAAGGCGATATGGTCCTCGTTTACAACCAAGCCAATGATAAGTTGTGAAAATGGAAGTTTGAATCCATGTGGTATGAACCATATGCCATCCACCACTGCCTTAGCAAGGGGGCATATATTCTTGCTGAATCCGATGGCCACCTCTTGAAGAATCCCCACAATGGGATCTACCTCAAGAGTTTCTATGCCTGAGATCACTACCATGAGTCACTTGTATTATAATTTTTCTTTTTGTTTACACCGTTCTTAACACGAGTCTTACAATTTGTTTCCTTGGTTTCTCCATATGGATCCTACCTCACATTGCTACATTAGATTTGTTGATGGAGAAAGTAAATGGTCTCCTAATCTTACCTCAGCTACGTGGGTTACTTATTCCCCGTCACATGAGTTAATCCATATTGACAGAATGTGTGTTGGAATTGCTACCAACAACTAGGTTAAGTACAATGGTGTCATTGGTCTCCTGGTCGCTTCCCTTTAGTTGGGTATCTGTCACCTTGATGTTTTCTTAGACTCCCAACTACTTGTCTCCCAGTTGAAAAACTAATACCGGGTACGTGATCCTTGTCTCTTTAGAAATTTCCTATGCACTCAACATCTGGTTAGAAATTTTGAATCCATTACATTCATACATTTTCTGAGAAATCTCAATAGTGTGGTAGACCAAATGGCTAATAACGTTCTAGACTAGCACATAAATCATCGCATATAGGAGATAAAACTGCACCATGCATCATCATATAATCATGCATACATATGTCATATACATCATATAGGCATTTTCATCATAAAAAGACTCATATAAAAACCATAAAAAGTGCATCCACATGCATAAATATATGTATCATATAACAGTGTTTAGCACAGAACGATAAGTTGCACAAGATTTCTCTGCTGAGCATAATATCATATAAAAATCCTTGTGCACCACTACACTAGCAGTAGCACCACTAGCTACTAGTCAGAACTAGAGGAATCCTCCTGGTACTCGGAATCTGAATCCTCCTTTGTGTCCTCCTCACTAGAGTCCTCCTCATCCACCATCAGAGCGTCACCCTGGGCCGCCGCTCGAACATACTTGTTCGCAACTGCAATACTCTTCATCAATGGGATCCACTCGGCAGGAAAATGGTAATAGGCAACGATTAGGTAATCATCTAAGTATTGTCAGTCGTCATCAGAAAAACCATCTAAAAAACAACCTATGTCGGGACAAAGGGATTTCGAGGTACTCTGGTGCCCCTGGGCAGGTGGATCTATCTCCTCCACCCTACCCCTCCGTCGCTCATAATCTGTGGGAGGGCCTAGTCTGACATCTGCACATACATATAGTATGCCATCAGTATCTGTCATACACATAAAATAGCTACCACTAAGCTAGTGAACTATATATGAATGTAGCCACACAAAACATCATGTATACTTACCATCAGGTCCCCAGGCCTGTCCTGGAGGTTGAGGCATATCTGGATCTCCCCTATAGTATATCCCTACGTACGAGTAGTCCTCGATGAGGAATGGTAGCTTCCTCCACTGTGCTAATAGCTCACTAGTAAAGAATCATCCCACTAAGACACCTCCCTCCCAGATCAGCATCTCAGTCCACCTCTGCATATGAGGCTTTTGAGGCCTGCCATCCTGCACCGCCAAATGTGATCGAAGGGTCGACAGTCGCTCAAAAAAGAAAGAGCACAAAAAAGAGGGGAAACATAAATCCCCTCCTGCAGCCTTGGCATGGTTCAGAAAATGCTTAACCATGGTCAAATACATCTGGACCCACCCATAGTAGGTGCCCCCCATCACATGCTCCACAATCTATATTTCCCCCCTAAGATCTTGTGTGGTTAGATGACCCCAATATCCACAACACCATCGCTGCCACTGCTCGAGTCGCGAGACTCTCAATTTTGCACACCAGTATGTATGACCTGCGCACCGTAGAAGATGCATAGAAGTGCCTCTCACAGAGATCATCCAGTAAAAACCCATGAGTGAGCTTCAACGTAGTATCGTCGATCACACCTAGCATCAGAATCCCAGTCAGGAAGTACACTTCGGAAAGCGTGATCTCTATCCGCTCCCCTTGGACGATGAAGCACATTGCATCTGTGTCCCAGGAATCCACTAGTGTCTCCAGTAGAAGTCTCATGGTCCACATAAGTGGGATCTGGAAGTACTTCAACAGAGCACTCTAGAAAAGTGTATCCACCACTGCATCTCCCAATCCCTGCCCTCGCAAGGTACAAATATCCTGCTCTCTCCACACCGTTCGCAGCATCCCGCACATCAAACCAATTCTCTATAGGCTCAATCTCACATAAGAAAACTCATCTAGGGATGAATTCACTTCTATTCAGCCATTATGGGCGACCCAAGTCGCACCTAATCACTGAACAAATGCAATTCAGTCGCACTCTTTTGTTGCGTAGATGCGACCCAGGTCACGCCTATCTCTTCGATAGGTGCGACTAGGTCACAACTATCTAGTTAATAAGAGCGACCCTGTTCGTGGATTTTCCCTTGAAAATTGCAACCCAGCCCTACGAACCCTTCCAGCTCGACGGGGACACCTGGATGAGAAAAAACCAAATGTAAACCAATAAAAAGGATGGTTTTGATGAGTACTCTTACTTGCAAGTAACGACTCTGAAAACCACTGGTCGAAATGAAAGAAATAAGAAAAAGAGATCTGGGGTCCTCCACTCCAACTCAACACTGAATAGTAACAATGACACATGGAATGTGGTCCCCCCTTGTTTATAGGACTCCATTGGGTCTATTTTTCTTCCATATGCCACAAGGTCATCCAAAGTCCGTTTGAGACACCGTTTGCACCACTAGGTTTGGTTTTATGTCCTCTATTTTGTGACAAGACCCTTGTCTCATGCTCTCACTATGATTTTCTAGGCCATTTCCTAGAATCCACCTCAATTTGCATTCCATCACGTGAATCTCTCCCTTGCTTGATTGACCATTATAGAGTTTTCGTTAAGCTCTTTTATGACTCTTAAAAGAATTAAAATATCATCAAGCATGATTTCTTCCTCTCACACTCGTTAAAGTATTTTAAAGGGCGTCTATGTAGCCTCGTTTCTCTCCTTTTTCGGACTATGTATACTAACATAAGAAAATTACCACCTTGGTGAATTTAGGCCAAGAACGTTTCCCTTTGCATCCTTTTATGCTTTCTAGGGCATTGGGACCGAACTTTATGAAAAATCTCATCATGGGTTGTCTTTAAGCTCTTTTCCAACCTTCTCATCAAGAAAAAATTGTTGAGAAAACTTGGTTTCATTCATGCTCGTAAAAGTATTTGAATGACCATCCAGTCAGTATAGATTTAACCTTTTTCGGCCTGATTGGACTACAAACAGTAAAGAACTCTTCCTTCACCAAAGGTTGGGAGAGCACTCCTGCACACACTTTTATCCTTTTTCGGACTCAGGAGACTACATACGAAAAAGAGACCACATTGGAGTCTTCTTCCTATTTTTAGACTCTCTAAAAATGAAAACACTATCGAGCATTTACTTTCTCAGGCTCGCAAAAAATCCACGAGATCGTGTCATAACAATGTCTTTTGACGCCACCCCATCTATCATAGTTTGGCAGATTTCCCCCATTAGGTCTCCTTTGTTCATAGTATTCTGCGATGAGTCTTCCCTGGATATCACTAAGTCCAATTACCTCCCTCGGTATTTCCCATCTGTAGTTATTTTCTCGGTATTCCGGCTATGATCGCTCTCCCATGAGTCAGTTTCATTTGCTGTCAGGTCAGGCATGTCGTCATTACTCTGAACAAAGGAAGTTTGAGTCCCCTGTGCTCCCCTACCCCTGTTCCCACATTCAGTGTGTCAATCCCCAGATTTTCCCACATCTTTGGTTATCCCCCTCATGCTTCTTGTCAAGGAAACATTATTTCCTTGATGAGTTGCAGGTCTCCCTCTGTTGACATCAACAAATCTATTCCAGAGGATAGACCCAAAGGTCCCTGTATCCTGGTTTCATTCACCTTATTGATGAGTTCCTTGGACCACTTGAGAGGAGTCATTAGTGCCTCTTGGGGTGGTTGCATCTCACATGCTCAACTTCAGCTACATCAATGCACCATTGATATTCATACAAGGCATTGGTCCATTTATTATTTGGAAGAAGACGCTGGTTGTCACCTCACTCTAGCACATCGGTGAGTCTACTATGGGACCCAAACAATTTCATGTCCATTGTGATTTTTGGGTTACGTTGTAAACAATGTTCAGAAGCCCCTAGTACAGTGCTTCCAGGTATCTCTAGTAATTGAAGCAACATATGGTACCACAGAGATTCTGACTCTCTATCTTAGAATCCCTCCAATTATGTGCACTTCTAGATTTAGCAGAGCATCAGTTGTGAAGATATTGCATTCCATGAGAATTCCATGGTTCCTATATGTCAGTTATTTAGATAAACATTGTATTCAGCCTCTCATTGAGGCCAACATTATGTAACATCAATTGTATATATATTGATTGGATCCCATATTTTTTAGCGTTGATCCCATTTTTTATTCTTTTGACATTGTTACGAGCATGGGTATGCCCTCCTCATCCATATGTGTGTCACATATTATATGTATGTCAACCATTGTTGGGAACCATTAATAAAAAAACACAAAAGCCACCATTTTTCGAACAAGGAAACGTCGCTTATTCACATGTCTCTCCAATCTCTCCACTATTGCTATGATCCTATGATGTTTGTCATCCATACGATGAGCTCCTGCCCTCACACATCAGGGGGAAATATGTTAATGCAAAAAATTGCTCACCTATCTCTGCATGGTCTAAACCATATACATACATCATTTTCTTACCGTATTTCCCTTACCTTTTACCTTCACAACTATGGTTTACCCTCATTCTCTCCCAAAAAGGGCTAAAAACCCCAAAAAGGGCTAAAAACCCTAAATAGGGTTCTAAAACCCTAAAAGAGAGAAAAGGCCAAAAAACCTAAAAACATATTATAAAAGCAGTGTGAAGGTCTCTATCAAAATATTGTTATCCCTTTTTCCATTATTTTATTCAATGAGTACAATGAGACACCTTTTTCTCTCAAAGTATTCACACCACTTTTTGCCATCATCATGTTTCCCTACCATTCCCACATAGTACGTTGAGTTATTCTCCATACCCACCTTAAGACCTAGCTTGTGGAGAGGTGGACCATTTCTACGACGAGCGCGGTCGCCCATTTTCATCAGAAAGAAGGTATAAATTTCATGTATTTGATTTTATTTAGTTTAGTCATAGAAGTTTATTTGATTTATTGTTACTGATATTGTTTGTTGTTTTAGTTGTTTTTCATGAACTCTGCCTTACTGTCCCATTGGCGTAAGGTTGTTGCTTTTTCATGTAGCAGGGGTGAAAACCCTACTACACTTTATTTGGCACATTTGGTGCATTACAAGTGGCTGGTTTTTCACTTTTATTTATAGTACAAGGAGAAGTGATGCTGGAAAATCAAAGATCTAATTTGTTCAAAGACCTCCCGAAGCACCACTCTTGATCTTGTCTTACTCATAAAACCTATAGGCCTTTGGATCCATATCTATAAGGACCATTGGTATCCACCTCAAGAATTGTAAATAGCATAATAAAATTTTTGGAGTAGGCTCCTTCAGAGGGAGCCCACTCCCCATCCCCTTGGGGGGATTTACGTCGATGCACTTTTTCCATGGTTTTTCTTTTGTTAGTGTAGTTTTTCTTTATAGTTCTATATACATTGTCATTTCCAATTTCATTTTTGTCTCAAAGTAACAATACTACTTGCCCCACGACTTTTCGATTGACCCGAAAGGGGAAAGAGATGCATGGTAGGACTAATTAGACAGTCTGTGGAGTTTTTCTTTCATGTTTGTCTTTATTTGCAAGCCCTTATTTATTTAAAATCAACCCCTCCTTGCTTTCCGGATTGAGGCCCAGTTGGACCGAAAGAGATTCCTAGAGGGTTTTTTTTAACAAAGAACACCATGCTTTAAAAATCTTAAAACTTTACAAGACTTCATTGTGTATGCTATGCACTGGATGCGGTTCCTCCGATCAGCTGACTGCATCAAAAGCAACGTGGGTGACTAGAATAATTAGTTCTCACATTTCAATAAACCTCCCCAGGAGAAAATACAAGGCCTCGAATTAAGCCTTTGTGGTGGAAAACTACCCAAAAGAAGCAAAAACTACTGGTTAATGACCTCGAGACACAGTTAGGCTACACCCTTTTGGTGTAGTGTTGAACACCGTCTTAGAAAATACAACGAGCCTACATATTCCTTGCGGGTAGCCGTATTGGTTAAGGGTTTTGGACATACTCCCCGTACCCTCATGTATATTGGGAGTCCCCTTCCCCCCTAAGTTATTTCACTCATTTTCTTACATTAACATAAAATTGACCAAGAGCACTTGCAACCTTTTCCTTTCAGCAAATCAACAACACTTTATTTGTGGACTCTATTTGGCAAAGGTTCTCTTTTATGTAATCATCTATTTTGATATATTATACCTTGATATTTATGCTATTGTACTTAAATTCCATAGCAAATAACTTGTGTTAAATTTTTTCTTTCATCAAAACTCCTAAATAACTCAATCATCACCATAAACATTAAATCCTTAATTACCTTAGCAATTAATAGGGTCTAACCCCCTCTGCTTCGTTAGGAGTTGGCCTAAATAGAGGATTCAAGAACAAGGTGATAGCCTTGACTCGAGACTTGCCCCCAAGGACACACCGAGTGGCTTGAATATTTTTTCCATGTTCCCCCCCAGGTGTGTGAAAGGAAAAAACATTTCCCAATATATGAAAGGTGTTCTCATGCAACAATAAAACAAATAAATGAAATAATATAATTAATTTTAGAAAAATACCTGGAATAATCATTTCCAACATTGTGTGCTCTCTCTTTATCGACATCCGATGAGGAAGGTTATTGTTTATAACAAAAACAAGGCACACAGAGTAAGTAGAATGAAGCTCTCTAAATGGATTGAAACCATCAACTTCCAATGAAAGTCTAACATTACGAGGTTCATCTTTAAAAATTGGCCATTTTTCTTTGATGTTCTTCAATGGAGAACCATCTGCAAACATTCGAAGAACACCATATTCACTTTTATTCTTTGCATTGTAATCCATAAATTGTGCTATACTTTAGCACCTGCATAGTCGTTGGAAATGTGGAATTATGGGAATATAACGAGGAAATTTGCAAGACACCTTTTTGTTACTTGATCAGTTCAATATCTACTAATTTCACAATGTGGGCATTTTTTTCTGATGCATATTTTCCATAATATATAATATGATCATTAGGACATGCATTAATAGCTTGATACTCCATTCCAATTTCTTTCATAATCATGAATACCTCTCGACATGTGCATGGTAAATTATTTGACGGTGGTAATATAAATTAACCCAACATTTTGCAACATTGAAAAAAAAATGAAATGTAAACAATATAAATAATAAATATTGATTATCCCTAATTTACGAATCAATTAACACTAAAAATAGAGGAAAATAGTCAACTTTTCATACCATGTGAAGATGAAATTAATACATTACATACCTTAGGAGCTATGTGAAATAATTGTTTGATAAACCATTCAAAACCTTCAAGCTCACCAACAACAATATAGCAGATAGAATATGTTTTGATGAGCCCGTTTATAAAGAGGTTTTTGGGACTTCTCGAGTATAGGAACATCATGAATATCATAGAGGTTGTCCTCATCCAATGGAGAAAATGTGTCTTGGATCAATCTGTTTATATCATCTTTGTCATTTGTAACAATAACGTCATCTTCGTCCATAGGATCATTAAGAACTTGATCTTTAATATTTTGATATCCATGTTCCTCACCTTGTAAAGTAGTATTTATACTATTATGTGGCAAAGAGGCTCTCTGGGGGGCATTGTCTTTATATTTACAATGTAATAACATTATTGTATAATATACAACACATATATTTAAAATGATAAAATATTTTGTGAATACATGATTAGTACTATTACAAGAAGTACATTATGCAATGAAGAAGGTCTTACCAAGGGACAATATTCATACCCCACTTCAGCATGCCCTTCTCCTTACAATGTTTTTTAGTTGTTGTTCTTAAAATTATTCTCATTTTCAAACCCCTGTAATCATTGCAAGGGAAATAACTCTTTCCATCACCCTTCGCCTCCAATGTTTCCTTAAAGTCAAGATACCTCTTATTATTTTCTTCCCAAGTATATTTATTTGACATTCTAATAACTTATAAGAACAAAAAAACTCAATCAATATATAAGTAAATTAAATAGTCTGTGTGTGTGTGTGTATTAAAGGAGACAGAAAATTAAAGCACGTGGCATGGAAAGTAAAAATATAATTAGTAAACGTCCCTCCATGGTCTTTAAAAATAGATAATGTATCTATCAAATTCTAAGCGATATATATATATATATATATATATAAACATTATTATTGAGGAGAAAATGAATAGTCGACTCACTTTATGTATGAACCTACACATTAAAGGAGACAAAGCATTTAAAAATACTAACCCAGAAACCGAAGGAGATCAAAAATTCAATGTGTTAAACCAGTATCAAACTCTTCAAATCATAGATCAAACAATTTGTAGAAAAATTGTTGCAACTATAGCAAATAATTTATTGAAATATGTCTTATGAACATATATTTATAGATCAATGATCATGGCGGTTCCAATGAAAATGCACAACGCTCAAATTTCAACAATACCAAAAATTCAATGATCGTTATTGTGATGACCATTGATGTTGCATGTGTTAAATTTATTGTCGATATAACGACGAACTTTGTGATTTCGTCGCTATTTCCATGTGCATTTTCTGCTATAGCAACAAAACATTATTTATGTCACTATAGAAATGATTATCGAGGGCCAGAACATTTTATTTTCAAAAAAATTATTTGTTTATCCACAAAAATTTTGATTTTAACTTATTTGTGGCAATATTTCGTGGAACTTTTGAGCCATATGTACTAGTGAATGGAATCATTGAGTGACTTGCACTAAAATCATATAGGAAATTGTGGACATGTAGGTTTTGGAGCTCTAAAGCGATCTAAAAAGGTGGGGTTTCCAATACAATTTTTGGTGCATCATCTTGCAGGTTTATCAATCCATATTGTAAAGGAGCCTCATCACATTTCATGACAAGGAAGTAGATTTATACCGAGAGGAACAAATATTTGGATTTGGGGAATAATTGGCTTCATTAATACCTAAGTAAGATGAAACTTATTTCTTATTTCTTATGGTATTTTAGGACTTTAGAGAGGGGCATAAGAATTTTGATTTTACTTCATTCATTCTTGATATCAAAATCAAGGAATATAGGAGGACTTTATTCAAATACTTTAGTGGCAGGTGGTGGTC
Organism: Pseudotsuga menziesii; assembly: GCA_001517045.1. Taxonomy (NCBI): domain Eukaryota; kingdom Viridiplantae; phylum Streptophyta; class Pinopsida; order Pinales; family Pinaceae; genus Pseudotsuga; species Pseudotsuga menziesii. The sequence continues at coordinate 59,520 of LPNX010041406.1, forward strand.
TTATAGGTGCTTGAATAGGAACATTATGAGGCTTGTTGGTTTATTTCCCCTTTACATCTGGCTTGATATGGGACATGGAATTCCTAACATTTACTTCCTTTAAGACCATATCCCTCCTCAACTACTATGAGGTCCTATACCTTCTGACCGCATCGATATGTGCTCAGCCTCGACGTTATTAGGATAGAAAATCATGTTGAGATCTAATGAAGGTTCAATTGATTCTCCCCCCACGTGCATGTAATAACTCTCATATCCCTGAGCTACATGGGAGATCATGTTATATTGATATTTAGGGTAATGAGGTGGATTTACAACTTCTTTCCTTACCTCTCACTAAGGTGCAATAGGAGGGTCTCTCCTATATTGTGGATAGCCTTGGATAGGATGATTTTGAACCCCATGCATATTCCTAACAAAAGAATTGGTTTCCTATACTTCCTTGACTTTGGTGAGCTCATTATCCATTTTCTTAAGGATATTAGTGACTTCATCTAGACTTAATGCAACTTGACTAAAGGAGGATGTTTTTGGTTCTTTTCCCTTTCTTTTCTCTAGGTATTCCCTACTATCAGGTGGATCCAGCCTAGTTTTAAATGAAATACTAGACACCTTCATATTTCCCTTTAGATCTTTCACATCATTGAAAAAATTATCTTAGTAAACAAACCTTTTTGTCTCTTAGGTGAAGGGAAAAATCAACTTCAAAAGAAGAATCATATGCCACCATATCGATGGATTGTGGAGTGGTGAAACTTTCAAAATCATCTGGTGAAATTGGGTACCTTTTTCCCATTATTTCTCTTTAGAGAGTTAAACTTTGTTAGAAACTTAGATGATATATACTATCCTCAATTATAACCCATTTATTTGTGAAATTTTATATGATTGATGGAGTTATTAGGTAGTTTTCTGAACCACTTTCTAGACTCTCATTGTTTAGAGTACACAAAAATTCTAGAGAATACATCTTCGGCCTCAATTGAAAAATTATCAATGCAATCTTGAAAGGAGGTTAGGTGTTCTTCAATAGCCACCCCATTCTCTCCATTAAAATTAGATAGCACCTTAAGGTATCCTATTTAGTGTGCTGGAGATAGAACTAAAGGTTTGAACCTAGCTACCAACAATTGTTTGGATGGTTTGGACCCATCATGGTAGGGTTTCTAACAGGGGCGGGTGTTTGACTGTAGTTGGGAATATTAGGCTAATTAATATGATGTATAAAAACTTGTAAGGTATGGATGACAAATATTTGAGTTGAGGCAAAATATCTTAGGGAACAAGATGAATGGGGGAAAGGGTCTTTCTCTCATAAGGGAGAATAATGCATATATTGGGTTTTGAGTTTTTATGAATGATTGAAAGAGAAAGGACTATGTGATAGGTCTACCAATAATGAATCTTGACAAGAGTGAATCTATTCCAACTGAAAATAAGAGGTTTGATGTACTAGTCGATTTATTGTTGAAGGACAATCATTGTCCTTAACAATAGGAAGTGAGAAATTTAGAAGGTATAAATATATTACACTATCTTAAGTATGACTTACCCTTTTCTTCTTCCATACTTAGATAAAGTCTGCTAGAGGGACAATGAGTCCTCCCTTAGCCTAGGACTTGGTCAAAATGGATTTGGGATTGAACTTTATTAATGAATGGGTATTGTTCCCCAATGGAGTTAATATGGGGAGTGGAGTCACTAGTCAGAGAGAATTCCTTCATCCTTCTTTTCAGAGTAAATATTTATGGTCTCAAATGGTCAAGAATTCAACAAATATATTTTGCAACATGATTTCTAATGGTATTATAAATACTTGCTATAACAAAATCAGAAATAATGTTATCCGCACTCTATGATTCCTTCCTTCTCTGACTAAGAAAGATAATATTGGTCATGATTCTTTGACATGAAACACGTCTTTCCTCGATAATGGCACCAGTCCATATGTTTCCCCCTAGATTATACCCCTAACAAAACCCCACTTTAGATATTGCACTTGGAAGGAATAGGATGGGAAAAGGCACATCGATAGGTCATATTGTGCAAGATGCACCGTCCTACACCACTTTAGACCACCGAGCCAGTCCTCGGGTCAAGGGAGGGAAACCTATCTTTGGGAGGAAAACTTCCATAGTCTGTCACACTTATATGGACATGGATATAAATGTTCTGTCATTCACTAGATTTGAATTCAAAACCCATGTTCAATAGAGTTGGTTCTAACTATTTATGGATGACTTTGAACATTATTTTGAGTGTGGAGGAGAAAAGTATCTTGAATCAACACAAATTAAATGAAAATAATAGAAAGGGTGCCTTAATCATAGCTCATATCCCTTATAGAAGAAGAGAAAATCATGTGAGCATGAAAATTCAAGGTCCACATATTCAATCAAATAAATTTCCTCATAAAGAGAACATCAACGCACATGTAAAACACGATTTCCTCAAATACTAATGGAAAATTGCCTCGGTCCTGCCTTCAATTCAACGACAATCGCATTTTCTTAAATGCAACAATAACTACATCAAAGGGGGCACATTGGTCTTGCAATTGATTTTGTTATCTTTCTCTATGAGAGGAATCTCTTTGATCTTATTACAGTGAAGGAGGAAAAGGAAAAGGGAGGAACTAATGTTGTAGTTCCCTCTGCAACTCTATCTCATAAATTTTGGAAACCTTTTGGATATATTGATGAAATTCCTTTATTTCCTCTTTAAATTTCCATTTTGTAGCCTTTGTGCATCAACCTTGAACTCCATTCTTTATACTAACACATTTGTAATATGCTTGCTGCACTATCCTACTAGATGTGATGATGGGGCATCGATGATATGGTTTTATCAGTTTCTTATTGCGGTACTTCCTCTACACTAAGGGATTTTGCTCCCTCTGACTATGCTAGTGGTTGATCTTCGATCAGACTTTCATCTTGCACCTATAATTGGATAGTGATGAATACTGGTGTTGGCGTGACCAAATTTACTCCCTTGTTTTGATAGTTATCAACTTATCCACAACTACTAAAAGAAACTGAAATGATTTCCACAACCCTCCAAGAACAAGTCTTCCCCAACTTGGGGTATTTCTTCTACAATATTCTCATTTTATCACCAGCAAACCCTATCATCACAATTCTGCAACTTCTCAGGATGGATCTCTTGACATGTTTATCTTTGTGAAAGGTATGTATACCGCACTTTACATTATTGAGATACGACATGTGCAATAAATCACAATCCAAGAAAACACAGGTATCATTGTTTAAACTCTGATGGATTGGCATGGTAATTAGAAATTATGCACAACCTTCAACCCACATGATTCAAATATGTACTTGGAGTTGTCTTTATCTACACTTAATTTCTTCAATGATATACTCATCAATCACTTGAATGCAACAAGTTTAATATGACTGTGATCGCCATGATTGTCGTAGCTCAGGTCACCACTGTCCAATGTTTTAAAAAACACACTTAGTCTCAGAATATGTCAAGGTTCAACTCAAACTCAGAATTGAACTTACTAATGAATTGGTAATGACTCATAAGATTTGAACTTAATGACTTGATTTACTAAAAAATACATAAAATATTTAAATTTTAAAGAAAAAAATATTTTAAAATTCTAATCCATGATTCCAATGCATTAGAGAAAAAATATCCATAGTCATATAGGGGTGAATATATCAAAATGACATAAAGTGTACTACGCAATACATATTTGGAACAAAATACATAATCAACGAGGCCTAAATGGCCTATATTGTCTAAAAAGATGATATTATGCAACTACATCATGCAACATACATCATGGTCATACATCATACATGTCATTGATAAACATGATCAATCTTCAAACCCATCACCACTGCTAGAACTAGAACTAGAACTAGAATCAAGACTAGCAATGGTGTTATCATCTAGATGAAGCTCAGACACGTTAAGGTCATTTACAATTGCAGTCGTAGTAGTTGTAGGTTATTCCCGAGAAGCACTAGGTAAGGGATCATCTTATAGATTTATGGTTAGGGTTAGATTCTAAGTTGCATGAAATGGGGAAATAGGGACGAGTTTATGAAAAGGGAATGGAAAACTCTCTCTCTCTCTCTCTCTCTCTCTCTCTCTCTCTCTCTCTCTCTCTCTCTCTATATATATATATATATATATATATTATTTAATANTGACTATTGTTATTCGCCTTCTAACATTTTTTTCAAATCCCTACGAAGACTCTTCATCTCCTTATTCATTATAAAATTTACAAATGGACCATAATCCCATAGGATTAGGTTTTCAACATTCCCTTCCTTCAAAATGTGGAATTTCATTATCAATTTTGTAATATGTTTTTAAACGGGAAAATTTCTCTAGACGATCAAGATGTCTATCAATAAACTCATCATTTTTATTAGTTTCATGAAAAATGACATCTCTAGAAACAACAAACTTCTTCTTTACCTTGTCATAAAGACGATATGCCTTGGAGGTTTTCTCAAATCACCAAGAAAATGCATTTTTGACTTCTAGCACCAAGGTTGTCTCTTTTCTCCTTTGATATCAAGGCATAATAGGTGGAACAAAAAATTCTAAGATGACTCACCGAGGGAAGGTGGCCATACCACATTTCATGTGGATTTTTGTTTTCAAGAATATGAGATGGAATTCTATTTCTCAAATAGGCTGCACACAAGAGTGCATCACCCCAACACATTAGTTTTACATTCTTGAAAAACATCATTCAGTGTACCATATTCATGATGGTTCTATTCATCCTTTCTACAACTTCATTTTGTTGAAGGTTATAAGGAACTAAAGTTTGATGTGCAATCCCATGTTGATGAAGATAGTCTTGAAAATCATTAGAAGTGTGTTCTTTTCCGTTATCGAAGTATTCCAATATGAGATTGTGTTTAATTTTCTATCAATGCATGAAAATTATTGAATGTTTAAAATGTTTCATATGTTGTCTTTAACAAGTATACCCAACACATTTTGGTGGAGTCATCAACAAAGGTCGTGAGGTATTTATTACCATTAGCAGAAGGAATAGGCATGGGACCACATATGTCAAAGTGAACCGATTCTAAATTTCTACACGCTCTGAATTTTTAATCTTGGAATAGTTTCTTACTATGTTTTCCTAGCATGCATGCATCACATTTGTAATGGTGGGAAAACCAAAGTCACCAACAGGTTATACAACTTGACAACAACGAGAACCAGACATTGTTTTTTGGGGTTCAATTTTAATCATTATTTCTACCTCAAAGTGTATATACTGGTAACACCAATTTTCATTTTGAGCCCCCTTTTTTGTGATTTTGAAATTTCTTGGTGATAAAGAAACTATAATTTTTCATTTTTAACCCTGTTTTTTGCAATTTTGAAATAGCTAGATGATAAGAAAACTATAATTTTTATTTACAAATTGGTTTTTTCCAATTTTACTAAAAATATATACATTTAAGAGCAACTTATAATGAAAAAATATATAAATTTTCTAAGTTTTATCAACATTTATAAGCTAGTTACAAGAAATATATATATATATATATATTTTATAAGTTAAAAAAAAAGAACTTAAATTAATCATTTTTACAAACAAATTTGTAAAAAATAAATAAATAAACAACATTATTTATGAAATTACTTTTTTAAGATTTAAAAAAAATTGAGAAACAAAATAAAAAAAAACAAAAGACAAAATAAAAATAAAATACAAAGAAATTCAACCCATTTAAATTTTTTAAACCCAAATTTTAAATTTAAAAATTTAAAAACAAAACAAAACCTAATTAAAATTAGAACTAAAAAAATACCTACCCTCCACTCCACCCTCCACTCCTGACCGTCCCCTCTCCGCACCCGACTCCCTCCGGCTCGCCTGAGCTTATCTCAAATTGGGTATCCATCCAACCACCTCTTTCTTGTCTCCGCTCCCTCCACAGCCCTCTCCTTCCCTCCGCGGCCGCCTCCTCTTCCCTCCGCCTGGCGACCCCCGCTCTCGCCCCCGCCCCCTACACTGCTGCCCTTCCGCTCCGCGATTCTCAGAATCACGTGAATGATCCATGCACAAAATAGATATAGAGTAGATGTATTGCAGATGATGTTGATCGCATCTCTCCAGATGATGCTTCAGCAACGCTCTTCACACAAGACAAGGTCAAGGTCAAGGTCCTTTATGCGTCAAGGAAGGTCGCAGCTCCATAATTCAATATGCAGCTATGGAATTCAATATGCAGCTATGGTCTTCAAGAAAGAAATTGCAGCACTCACTCTTGTTCCTCGAGAGGTAAAGCATCAATGGAGCTCCAAACAGACAACAATCAACAATCTTCAATGGATACTAGCTGCAACGGTCTTCAACGTGTACTATGAATCAATTACACCAACGGTCTTGGATCTCACCTCACCAATCTTCATAGCTTCATGATACAGCTCGATGATAGAGATACATTGGAGATACCACCCAACACTATCCTGTAGCTCCACGCATTCGTACGCATCTCCACTATCTCCACCATGATCTTCAACAGTTAGCATGAAAGGAGAGTTCGAGGAGCAGAGGGAGAATTGCGTTTCCACTGGTCCAACGAAAGGGTGCACCAAAAATTACGCCAAACGAGATAGTGCAGTAGCCTGGTCGCACCCTCCAGATGCATTGGGTGAGTTTCTTGCACTAGTCACGTTCAAACTTAATTGCATTCAATGCAGTAACATTTCTTGGGTTTCTATGCAAAGAGAAGAGAATCTGACATGCCAGAATGGTAGATTATGTATATGGAAAGAAAAATTTCTTGGATTTCTATGCAAAGAGAAGAGAATTGACATGCCTAATGGTAGATTATGTATATAGAAAGAAAAATGTAGGGAGCAGAAGGGACAGAGCATTTAATGCAGCTGTAGCATCTATTTTTTTAATTTAATTGAAAGGAATAACTCTTGATTTATTGAATGTCTCTATTCATTGAATTTAATTGAGCATCAATAAATGAGAAAGTGATTGTTGTTATTCACCTTTCAAGTCCATAATCTCTTATGATTAGGTTTTCAAATATATATATATATATATATTAAATTACTAAATAAGTAAGGGCATTTAAAAAATGAATGTGAAACATAAATTATAAATTATAAGTGTTTAAGAACCATTGCCTATATTGAAATTTCTATTCATCAATGGCATTCCATGCCTTCTTCCTTTAGGCTCTATCCATTGCCTCTACCTTGAATCCCAAAGGTGATCCTCCAAAAACATTAGTCAATGACTCAATACCCTACAATTTTGATGAAACATCCAAATCTAATCATTAAAACAAGGTAGAAAAAGCTTCACATTCTTAATAAGTGATTTTTTTAAAGTGAAGAGTACATTTTTATTAAGGTCATGACACACCAGCTCAACAATCAACACCACCAACATCAAGGTATATATAGAGGGTCGATGTTCTTGATTAAATGCCAGTCCCATAACCTCATACATGATAGAATTTGCTGGAAAATTTGCAATCATGAAATCTTGAAAAGTATTAATTCTGTTGATTTTTAAATGGGATCTAAAAAACTACTTTTTGCATATGAATTCTCCTAAAGCAAATAATGGTAATGTTAAAATTCTAAGTAAAACGATATAAAATGAAAGATTAAGAGAATTTCAATTTTACATTTGAAATTTAATATTACCATTTAGTACTACCAAATCCTAGTGAGTAACTGAACAATGAAGTTTTTTTTTGCAAATCCTAGTGAGTAACTGAACAATGAATTTTTTTTTGCAGTCAACTCTACTAGTTCAGGTCAAGACTCAAATGATTTTACTAATTAGGTACTCAAGTGGTCACTTGATCTAATTTAAAGGATGAGTAAGCTTGGTGGATGGTCAACGCAGTTAACTCAGCAAAGTTCAAGCTTTCTTTAACAGATTTTTAAAACAAAGGACACTGTTACACTGAATTCCACTACCATCTCCTCTATAACATCCACAAGAACCACCATTTGATAAAACCCTAATAACATTTCCTCAAATTCCATGAGTTCTATTTCTTCAAAATTGTTCATATCACTCGGAATTAAAGTCCTTCTTCCACTACCAAATGGCTTCATTTGGAAACCATTCTACAATTGGATCATCTTATTCCGCCACTAACATATCACCTCTCAATAAGAACTTGGAAAGTTATGTCATCATTTCCAAGAATCACCCACACAAGTCCAGGGCCATAGAACAATTGAGGAAATGCATTGTGTTTATTTGAAGATGCACAATCCCTTAATACTCCATTATTATCATTCAAACTAGACTTATATTAAAATAATTCCTAGGACTCACAAATGTTTTGCAATGCGCTCATAGTGCAAGGTATGGATTGGGTTCCCTTCATATCACATATAACAAGTCTTGGTATTAATATTTTCACTTTCTTCAAACCGATAGAGACAACTACCTAAAGGAACCCTGATATAGGTTGTGGAACCAAAGAATCATCAGTCCATCTATTGAAACATTACACACAATTTCAATTGAGGTAGAAAATACCATGGATCTAGGTTCTTTCATCGATCTCATCTCCACACCACTACTGCCACTCATCCATGGAGGGAAAAGCATAGATCACTTTCCTGGCTAGGAGAATGGTTGGGATGGTTTGACATGGATCCAACTAAACAAATTTCAACCATTGGCATGATGGGCCTCCCCCTTATATACCAAGATTACATCTTAGCATGAATGTCCATGATGAAAAGTTGTAAAGTTTCCTAATTCTTTTGGACCATTCGCACTAGTGATCCTCCTTTAACTAACGTGTCAGTGTGCCAAGACAAAAGGGTTTTGTAATGCATCCCTTGTGCAACAAAACTACACTGATATACTATCTGTAGCTAATTCATCCTCAGACTCCTATCGTGACTCCGAGATTGGGCTTTAACACATTCCTTATGCATTATCCAAGACCACCAATAATTTTTTTAAACAAATAAAGAGAATGTCATTTGTTCCCCAAACATTGGGAGCATGATTGTAAAATAATCAATCTACTTTAGCAAGAATTAAACAACCTTAAACTTTGAATTAACAAGCCCAAATGAACAACTAAAAAGATTAACCCAAGTCTCGATGTGTTAAACCTAACTTCCCAACTAAACAATGTGACTTTGACTTAAATGAAGCAATTTCGACCTTTCTGACTTTCAAAGTCGAAATTCCACACTCCCAAAATAGGAAAAACAACACCCCCCCACTTTCGAAGTCAGTAGTCAGGAGTTAGAACTAAAACATGAAAAAAAAACCCTCCCAACTTTTGACTTTTGACGTAGGCAGTAGTGAGTCAACACCAAGAAATGAAAAAAAACACTCTCAGCTAACATCTGCATGTCGTAGGTTAGGAGTCGGCACGATCCTGATAGACACACAAAACCACCCCACCTTTTAATTTCTGACGTCAGAACATTGGAAGCTGGGGGTAGAGAACATCGTAATCCACATTCAGGAGCTCATCGAAATGGTGATCAATGGTCATGATCTCTCTAATCTTCCAAGAAACACTTTATCATTTTTCAACAAAACGAGTGAGTCAAGAAATATTAATTTGTCACAGTGGTCTAGGAATTGAAAACACTGTCTCACAAAGAATTTAGACAATTAAGCTCAAAATTAGCAAAATGGTGTTGCAATGAGAGTAGCAGCTCTGTATAATCAATGAATAATGAATAATACAATACAATGATCATGCAAGATGCATGAATGCCAAAAAAATTTGAATTCCCAAGGAGGTAATTTGAATTGAATGAATGGGTGTAGCTTAACTGACTGTAAGCCACAGTGAACACAATTGTTAACCAACTGATCAAGTGTCGATTGACTCAACTGAATCCTAACTGAAGTCAAAGTGCAATGAATGACTGAGTCTAACTGAAAGTATCTCAGACACATCTCACTACATGCCAACCAACAAGTCACTAGCGCATCAATAACTCCAATGAACCCCGATGAGGTTAACTGAAGTCAACTGGTCATCAGAAGTGGTTGTAGGTGCTTGTGTTAGCTCCAATTCATAAATAATCATTAAAATAATTAAATAATGAATGGAGGCGGCTTCACCACTTAACATAACTTATTGTAACCATAATTTATCAATTAGGTGCATTTATGACACTCAGATCACTCCTAGAGTGCTCCAGTTGGCCTCCCCAAATGAAGGAGAAGGCTTAGTTGGACTCCTTGACTGAAGGTAGGCATGGGTGTGTTCATGCTGATTTCATACAGTGCTCCTCTGATTCCAATTAAGTCAATAAAACTTAGGATAGTGGTTTAACAAGGCCAAATTGACCAAATTAAGTGTACATGGTGGGTAAATGTCTCCAACACCCCCCCCTTAAGCTATACTCAAGAGAAGTAGAAACATAAAGTGCATGAAATGCTAGGGCCCCGGAAACTAAGGCCATAGGTCACCCTGTACAATAATGTAACTCAAACAATGCTCAAAAATAAATCTAAGTGAGGAAAAGAGGGAAACCCCCCCCTCAAGCTGAACACTGAAAGTAGTCTAATCACCCTGATGAACTCACCCCCAACAGTGAACGGAGTTAAGTGAACTACTTTTTTGAAAATCTCTTGGTGAAGATGTCTACAATCTGCTCATCAGTTGGGCAGTATTGCAGAATGATGGTCCTTTCATGCACTAATTCCCTAATATAGTGCATGTGTATCTCTGCATGCTTGGTCCTTTGCCTAGTAACTGGATATGTGGATATCTTAATAGCACTTTTATTGTCAAAAAAGAGGACAGTGGAAAAAGTACTACCAAGATCAAACTCTGAAAGAATCCATTGCAACCAAACAGCTTGGATGCAAGCATTCACCGCTCCTCGATACTCGACCTCTGCTGAAGACAATGCTATGGCAGCCTGCTTTTTGCTAGACCAGCAAATGGGGCCACCACCAAACATGAAGACATATCTGAAAGTAGACTTCTGATCAATAGAATCACCTGCCCAATTAGAATCTGTGTAACCAACCAGTTCTAGCTCGGAGTCTGCAACATAGTGAATGTCATAGGTCCTGGTTCCCTGAATATACTGGAGGATCCTCTTGGTTGCATTCCAATGAAGATCATTAGTTTTCTACATTTATATTGACACAACATTCATGGCATAACAGATATCAGGTCGAGAATGAGTCAAGTAGAGCAAGCTACCTATCAGCTATCGATAAATAGTGCAGTCCACGGGAGGTGTGCTTTTTCCTCCTTCAAGGATGACTCCTGAAAGGAAAGGGAATGGAGCAGCATTACATTCAGCCATGTTAAACTTGACTAATAGGTCTAATATGTATTCATACTGAGTGACCATTATCCCAACAAAATTTTGCTCAATTTCTAGCCCCAGAAATTGCTTCAAGAGCCCCAAATCGCTCATTTCAAATGCATTGTGGAGAGCAGTTTTGATGACTGAAATAGAAGTAAATGTGCTACCTGTAATCAATAAGTCATCAACATATAAAACAATAATAATAAAATGACCATCAAATTACTGTATATACACATTTGGATATGATTTACACCTTTGGAATTTTTGCGAGAGAAGGAAGGCATCCATCTTGGAATACCACTCACTTAGGGCCTGTTTTAACCCATATAGTTACTTCTTTAGCTTGAAAACCAAAGATGGATCAGAAATGTAGCCCTCAGGATGCTTCATGTATATCTCCTCATGAAGATCTCCATATAGAAAGGCAAACTTAACATCCATATGATGCACTTCTGAGTGCTTAGATGCAGAAATTGCCAAAACTAGGCGGATGGAGTCCATTTTTGCAACCGGTGCAAAAGTCTCATGGTAGTCCACACCTTGGACCTGGGATAAACCTTTTGCTACCAGAATTTCCTTATATTTGCAGGTTCTGCCATTAGCAACAACCTTAGTCCGAAACACCCACTTCCATTGAACCAATTTCCTCCCTGGAGGAAGAGAAACTAGCTCCCAAGTGGTGTTTTTCTGAAGAGAATTCATCTCTTCATCCATGGCAACTTGCCATCTCGGATCCTTCCGAGCATGGTAGTAAGACTTAGGGTCTGAAATTATCATCAAATAACAAGATTCGGACAGTAAATAATCAGGACAAGAGAGCGCAATACCTGGTCTTTGGAAATCAGACGGGGTTCTCCTTGGATCATCCAAATTTCCAATGTTATCTCCTAGGGAGGAGAGTGTCTGTCAGGCCCAAGTTGGGAGATGATTTCGTAACTCAGGTTCTGATTCAACATTTGATGTTTTCTGTACACTGATATTAGAAATCAGAGGATCCAAATCAGGGTCATCACCCCCAATTACATCATCCAAATATTCAGTAGAATAGGAAGGAAATTCAACAGTTTTCTCCTTCACTAGTTCTACCTCCTAAAGAGGCTCATCGAACTTGACACTCCTTTCAATGATGATCTGTTTTGTTTTGATATCCATCAACTTGAAACCTTTTTATTTATTATTATATCCAATAAATAGACATTCTATTCTTTGCGGTTGCAAATCCCTCCTTTTATCAAGTGGAATTCAAGTCCATGCAGTGGACCCAAACACTCACAGATTTGACACATCCAGCTTGTGTCTGAAGTATGCTTCGAAAGGGGTATTCCCTTTCACGGATGAGTGTGGAACTCTGTTCTGAATATATGCTACAGCATGCATGGCTTTAGCCCACAAATTTGTAGCCAACTTCTTTGATTCCAACATACAGGTGGTCATCTCCTTGAGAGACCTCTTACCAACTTTTCTGTACCATAGTTGGGTTACCTGAGGAGCCGCCGATTGACAGACTTTTTCAAAGTCTGATTCCAGTGTATCATTTGATCCGTCTGCTTGTCTAGCCAATATTGGCTAGTCACTTTTTTATTTGAATAATTTTGACCATGGCCCCGCGGGGTTTGTAATAAAATGTGCTAGTAAGATATTTTTGAGTGGTTCGGTCTACTAAGACATAGAATTGCAAATAGGGTATTCTAGGGAGTTTTTTGCCCCTGACAATTATGCTTTTCCTTCAGCCGAGTATAATTGACGAGGTTTTCTCCCGCTTCCTCCAAAGCTGGAATGCCCGATGTTGAATTATGGGCCTTGGGCGGTTATTAGAGCCCAACTGAGTGTTATAAGCCTACTAGACATTATTTAGATAGATCATGGTCATGTCCTAAGTCATGTGGACACATAAAAAAAATTTCGAAAAAATCTTTTTCGAACAGTGAAAAATTATTTTTTAACTTTTAATTACTTTTCCTAAGTTTTTTGGGTTAATTTTTCCATAAATTAAATGGAAAAAACCCGTTCGTGATCCGGACTCAGAATTCAGTGATTGAAGGCTCTAACCTTAAGCCAAAAATCATTCTTGATCAACCAGCTAGTCAGAACCAACTTTTAGATTAGCAATCGGACACATAATGCCTTTTTACTCAAAAAAGTCAGTTTTGAGTAAAAAATGACTTTTAGTCAAAAAATGATTTTTATTAAAAAATGATTATTTTGGAGGAAACTAAAACTCTCCAAATTAATCCAAATTTAGTAAAATAAAACACTAAATGACATCTCATTGAACACTTATAATGATTGGAGTTATCATAACTCAGCTTCAGTCATCATTAAGAGAGCAATTAATTTATTATCAGTTATCAGACATGTCATCTCCAGCTAAAGATGAGATGGAGAGCTCTCATTGGTTCGGTGATTTGATCGAGGTGAAGACTGAAGCTTACACCATCAGTGGGCTTCCCAAACATAGCTCAGGCTCCTGCCAGACCTAAAGGATGAGCTTGCCTACATCCAGACTCACACATGTGGCCTCATCCTTGGCTTGTTTTCAGTGCACATGTTTGGAGTGGGGGCGCCTTGCCTAGGTGGAGGCCTCCCCTCACTCCCGGTTCTCTGGTTTAGGTTTGGGATCTTGATTAGGTGGCTAAGCTGGTTAGGGTTGGTTTTTTGGTTTTAGGGTTTTAGCACTCTCTCATTTGTTAAAATAGAGGCTCTTTTAGCTCTATTGGATGGATTTTTTGGGTATGAACACTCTTCCAAAATTATTGTAATATTTGTTTAAAGATTGGAATAAAGTTGTGACTTTGGAGGTCTATGTATGAGCTATTGGAATTGTGGATTCACACCGTCTTTTGGTGATATCTCTCTTACCCTTCTCTTTTTCAATTATTAAATCATTATTCAATATATACTCTTGAAGGGCTAACAATCTAGTTTATGAGTATTTTGTTTGGATTTAATTTTGTTTTCAAGGGTTTTGCAGAGATCATCAAAGGTGAAGGACAAGCTTAAAGATCAAGCTCTTCTTCATGAACCGGTGGTTATTTTCATCTAATTCCTTTGTTTTGCAGGTTCTCCTAAGCGCTTCTCAATCCAAGAAATAAATACAACAGTCAGGGTTTCTCCTTCCTTCCATCAACAAAGATTAAACAATACACCTGGTTACCGAACTTCCTTCCTCTTGTTCTCTTTTTCCTCTTTGACCTCCTTTCGTTTCCTTGCTTGCTAGCCCCTTTCCTTTTTGCTTTATTTGTCTTTTTCACTCTTTCTTCTTCACTGCCCATTTTTTGCCTTAGTTCACCACTCCTTTTCTTCCTTTTGGACAGCCCTAGTGTACCTAGTTTATGCCCCCTTTTTGCCTCTTTTTTGCCCTAGTTTTTGGGCCTTCTTCCATCTTGTTTTTGGCCTTTTTGGCCACTTCTTGTTTGCTGTCCAGTTTTTTGAATTTTTATGACAGTCAACTTCCTTCTTCATCGCTGCCTCATTTTCATCATTTTTTATCCTCATTTGGCCTCATAGTTGGTTGCCCTTTTCTTCCCTGTTCTTGTCTTTGACCTTTTTTTTGTTTTCCTTCCTTCTTCCTATCTGTTCATTCTTATTTTCAGCCTTCTTTTATCTTGTTCTTTTTTTTTCATTCAAGCTTTTTCTTTTCCCTTTTCACAAAATTCGAGAAAATTTTCAAGAAAAGTTTCAAGTAAAGAAAAAGCACTCTCATTTTTACAAGTTTTAATAATTGTAGAGTTACTTTGTTTTCATTGGAAAAGTCCTTTCAAGGATTAAATCCTTAAGGCATATTGCAATAAAGTTTAATAAAGATCTTGTGCTTGAGTGGGGTTTTTAAGTCCCCACTCTCATCCTCCCCCATTTGGGGAGGATTGTGTTGTGTTTACTTGTTCATGCTTAAATTAGACTTGCTTATTAATTTTAGAATACTAATTGTCAATTCATCACTTTTTAATTAAGTTGATTACTAAGTTCTTTTAATTGTTTATCTTTCTAAGTAAATCAATTGTGCAAATCTATTGAATCACACCATAAGGTGGATCAAGAGTGCTCTCTGTCAGAGAGTCCAATCAACTAATTTCATCTTGTGCTTGTTTAATCAATTAATCCTCATAAGTAAGACTCTTGAACTTGCAGAAACACAAGTCAAGAGCACTCTCTACCGGAGAGCATCTTAGATTTGCATATCCCCTACATTAGTTTCATCTAGATTAGCTAAGTCTCTTGAACCACTCTCATATGACAAGGTCAAGAGCGCTCTCTATCAGAGAGTTTTAATTAATTAACTTAATAAAATTCGCAACTCACACCCCTTTAATTAATTAACCCCCTTCCCTCCTTGTCGGAGTATGCTCTGACCGATCTTCGATCGGAATACCCAGAAACGGCATTGGATCTCTAAACCCCACAAGAGGAGCTTAACTAAAACTTTTCCCCATAACCAACGCACCGGCGTTGTTCGATAAATACTGAGGCATGTGGGCAAATTCCAAGTGTGGGCGCTGGGATACCTAATCTGGGCACTGGTAGTTAAGTTATCGAACACTTACCTTTGACCCCAGACAGGTTCGTCATGTCTTCGAACGGAGCCACTGAAGGTATTACCGGTTAGGACATCCAGCCACAATAAGTGAAAATCACAAACAAAAAACTCTTAAAATCTACCAAGAGCACTTGCAAAACCTAATACTCACTAGCTTAAATTCCTAGACTTTATTTCACACGCTTCTTTGACTCCATAAGGCACTAGTCCTTTGTTATATTTGATTATATGTGTGATCTCTTGTTAGCAACGTGGATTGCTTTAATTAATCATCATCCCCTTAATATTAATCATTTTAAATCACAATAACTCCTAAACAACACCCATCCGCATCCAAAACATCCAAAAATTAACTTAAACATTTAGCCATAGAAAACTCTTTGTTAGGGACTACCCCCCTTGGCTTCGTTAGGAGTTAGCCTAAACGGAGGAGCTAGGAGTAGGTGACAGTACCTACCTCTATGCTTTCCCCAAAGGCCACACCTCTCCCACTTTCTTAAGTGAGGAGATAGCTTTCAGAAGATTTCTGCTGCTGGTGTGCAATCGACGGACAACATCTTTTGGCGCCGTTGCCGGGGACAAATATTTTTTCTTTTAGTTTTTTACCTTTTTATCCTTTTTGGTATATTTTTAGTCCAATCACTCTCTGAAATTAGACTTAAGTCCACCTGGCGACTCCACTGTCAGTTAACACCTCAAGGTATTCTACGAGAAGAAACTCTGTAGGTTTGGTCGATTTCATCCCTGAGCCCGAAAAGGGCTAAGGAGGAGATTAAACAAACTATCTTCTCGCAGGATCCTTGCAAAACTTGGATCTGAGTCTGTTTCAGACATCCACATTTTATTTCCTGAAAACACTAATACCACTGTTTCTGACAAAATGGGTGAGTATTTTACTCAGCTTGACTTTTCTCAGATAGCAGGTCAACCCCACCGTCTTCTAGACAAAGCTGTCAAGAAGCTCCCGATGTATACAGGAACTGATGCCATTACCTCCGCCATGCACCTTAGGAACTTTTCTAGGTGTATTAATGCTTATATAAATGATCCAGTCAACCAACATGATGACGTGTATATGAAGTTATTTGCTCTATCTCTGGATGGAAAGGCAGGCGACTGGTATAGCAATTTACCAGACAATTCCTTTAATAGTCTAGTGGCTTTCAAAACTTCTTTCACCAACAAGTTCGGTGAAAAGAAAGAACCTCGGCATCAACTTGCGTCCTTGACCAACATAAAGAAGAAAGACACATAAACAATGGATGAGTTCAATACTAGGTTCACAGAATTGTCAAATGCCATCCCTATTGAGTATGCCCCAACCAAACCAACCATCCTGGTCTATTACATTGAGGCACTTAGTGGCAAAATGCAGTACCAGATCAGAGACAAGAAGCTTGCTAACTTGCTCCAGGCTCAGGAGATGGCAATCAATATTGATCTGAACATGCAGTCATCTGGTGAATCTAACCTCCACGATTATTCAAGGTCTTCAACTCCTTTGAAAATTAGTGAGCCCAAAGACAAGGATCCTTTATCAGCTATGAAGGATGCCTATAAAAAACAGATGATCGATATGAAAAGGGAGATGAAGAAGAATATGGAGGAGGCAGAACAGAAACATTTAGCGCAGTTAAAGGAAATTCAGAATAGGGTAATAACAATGGAAAGAACTCAAACTCAGCCTGCTCCTAGAACTTTTCCTACCAAGCCAACATGGCAGAGAAAGAATCCGAACCATGAGCAGAGGCCTCCTCATCAGCTAGAGGCCACGAATGTGGTTGAACCTTACAAACCATTTTGTAGGGCATGCAGATATTTCCATGAGGAATCTGGCTACCATTATGCGTGTTATTTCCAGGAGCATGGTTATCTCGAGGGGTGCGGTCCTAGTACTTCTGCAAGCGAGCCTGAATTCATTCACAATGTCAGAGACATCTATGTTGACCATAAGGATAGTTGGAATCAAGCTAACTAGTTTCATCAACGAGTTGATTACTTAACTGAGTATTACGGTGAAATCCCTTCGAATAATAACAATGTTCAAAATTTCAAAGGAATAACATATCAAAGAAGACCTAGGGAAGGACCATCTACCCAAGCTGCTCCAAAGGTAACAATTTCTGACATCCCTCCTGAAATAGATGATAAGTCAGATTCTGTTGCTCTAACTTTTGATTTAGGTAGTTGGTTAGCAAACTCTAAAGTCCCGGTTACCGTGCTTGAATTATGTAAAATTCCTGGTCAAAAGGAGAAATTGTTGAAAATGCTTGAGCCTCAAATTAACAATGATCCCCCTCCTACCTCAGAAATAGTTGCACTTGAAAAACCTAAAGCTCCAAAGAAAGTAACTTTTGCCAACACTATAGAACAACCTCCTTCTAGTCAGGAAAATGTTTGCGGAGATCCTCCTGTAATCTTGCATACTAGGGACCCAAGAAAATAAGATCACCCGCCCTTCTACATGTCATTGATGATAGGTGAATTTCTCCTGCACAACTGTATGCTAGATTCAGGATCAGGATCAAATATTATGACCAAAAAATTCATGCAGCAACTTGGCCTTAGAACCACTCGCCCTTACCAAAATGTATGTGCCATAGATTCTAGACCCGTAAAAGTTGAAGGTATGATCGAAAAGCAAAATGTGAGATTAGCAAAGTATCCCGACATCCATGTTACCATGGATATTCTCGTCATAGATGTACCGGATAAATGGGGCATGCTCTTGTCCAGAAAATTTGGTGCAACTTTAGGGGGATCCATCAAAATGGATTGGACTTACGCCACTGTACCTGCATCAGAAGATTCATTAGTTAAGTTACATACAGAGAAAGAATGAAGACATCATGTAGAAAACCCGAGGAATCCATCAAATGAGTATGTCAACTACTCAGGTGAACTAGGGATGTACCAGATTAACTCCACTTTCTTAGAGCCTATCCGTGAAGAAATAAAAAATGAAAAGCTTAATGAATTATGGAGGATGAACTTTGATGGAGCCTATTCTAGAGCAGGGAAAGGTGTTGGGATAGTCATTATGTCACCTGAAGGTAAAGTTTTCAACTTTTCTTTTAGATTAGAATTTGAGGCAACAAACAATGTAGCAGAATATGAGGCACTTCTACTGGGCATTAAGATTGCCAAGGACATGGGGATTAAGTTGCTTGATATTAAAGGGGACTCTGATTTGATTGTCCAACAAGTTAAGGGTCAGTTTGCATGTAAGTGTCAAAGACTTAAGAAATATAGAAATGCAATCTGGGATACAATGGAATTCTTTGATGCCCTTAACTTAGAAGTAGTCCCTAGAGATCAGAATAGTGCCTCCGACAAGCTTTCAGTTTCAGCGTCAACTCTTCAGCCATCAGATGAGATGTTAAAGGGGGATTGTCCTTTAGAGATTAACTTCAGACCTTCTATTCCTGATAATCTTGAACATTGGCAGGTTTTCCAAGATGATGCACAAATATTTAAATTTATTAATCATCTTGATGAATTTTCTAATTATAAAGCCAGTGAACGCGAGGAAGGTAAAGAATATAAGGATGAGGGTGACCGTTTCAATCCTGTAACGCGTGGCTTTGTTGCCTTAGAAAACATCTTTGATAGACAGGATAGAAGAAAGAACAATGTCGAGCAAATGAAGCCGGATGATTACATTGAAATCAACATTGGGACGGAAACAGAACCGAAAATCATAAAAATTGGAAAAAATACTTCTGAAAAAGAAAGGAACAGCCTCATCAATCTGGTCAAAGAGTATAGGGATGTATTTGCCTTTACTTATGGCGAGCTCAAAGCCTATAGGGAAGATGTATTTCAACATACTATTCCCTTAAAGCTAGAATGTCAAAAAGGAAAACCTTTCAAACAAAAACTTAGGCAAATAAACCCTAAGTTAGCACCAATCATCAAGAAGGAGTTAGAGAAAATGCTAGCAGCAGGAATAATATCTCCCACTAGACATTCAACATGGTGCTCTAACTTAGTAGTTGTTAGGAAGAAGAACGAGAGCATAAGGATATGTATAGATTTCAGGAATCTAAACATAGCATGTAAGAAGGACAATTACCCCCTCCCCAACATGGAGACCCTCCTCCAACGGGTCACTGGATCGAGCATGATGTCAATGCTGGATGGTTTTTCAGGCTACAACCAGGTAGTCATTCAAGAGGAAGATAGACATAAGACCATCTTCACAACTCCTTGGGGAACTTTTGAATATTTGAGAATGACCTTTGGCCTTTTAAACGCAGGAGCTACTTTCCAAAGGGCCATGGATTATGCCTTTAAGGAGTTGATTGAAAAAACCATTGAGATCTACCAAGATGATCTCACTATTTTTTCGAAGGAGAGATCTAGCCATGTTGGTCATCTCAGACAGATTTTCGAACGGTGTAGAAAGTATGGCATTTCTTTAAATCTAGTTAAGTCGGTCTTAGGTATTAAAGAAGGAAATCTTTTAGGTCACATTATCAACAAAGACGGGGTCAAATTTGATCCTAAAAGGATAGAAGTTATACAAAAGATTCCCCTTCCCATAAATGTTAAAGGTCTCCAATCATTTAATGGTCACATTAACTTCATCAGGAGATTCATTCCCAACCTAACAGAACTCATGAAGCCTATGCAGACCCTCCTAAAGAAAGATGTCAAATTCATATGGACTGACGAAGGAAGGAATGCTTTTGACACTATTAAAGATGCCATTTCCAAGTCTCCAGTCTTAGTCATCCCTGAATACACTAAGGATTTCATGATCTTCTCATTTGCTTCCGAAGACACTATTGCGGGTGTGTTGCTCCAAAAGAACATTGAAGGGTTTGAGCAACCCATAGCATTCATGAGTAGAGCCTTGCAGAATTCTGAGCTAAAATATACCATCATGGAAAAGCAAGCCTATGCCTTGGTCAAATCATTAAAACATTTTAGGACTTATATCGGGTATTCCAAGGTTATCAGATATGTTCCCGACACTGCGGTTAAGGATATCCTTTCTCAAAAGGATTGTTTAGGAATAAGGGGAACATGGGTGTCCAAGATCCAGGAGTATGACATGGAAATAAAGCCCACTAAGTTAATCAAGGGACAAGGCCTGGCAAGAATGCTTACTCAGAAGAACGAAGAAGCCATTGAGATGATTGCAGAAAATGACATCCCTCAGCCTACCATGACTCCTACCCTTCAAAACCTTGACAACCATTGGTATTCAGACATCATTTTCTTTCTTCTCCATCTCACTTGCCCTGATCACCTCAAAGGACACAAGTGTAGGGCTTTAAGACTTAAGACCGCTAGGTATTGCCTTACCTAAGAGGGTCTGGGTTGGAGGAACCCAGATGGTATTATACTTAGGTGCATCAACGAGCAGGATTATAAGAAGATTTTAGCAAAGTTTCACTCAGGATTTTGTGGAGGCCACTATGCAGCAAATACAACTGCCCACAAAATCTTGAGAGCTGGTTACTATTGGCCAACCATTTTTGCAGATGCTCACAAGCATATCAAGTATTGCCAAGAGTGCCAACTATTCACTGGGAAGCAGAAATTGGCAGCTCTTCCCCTTACTCCGGTTGTTGTCCTTGCCCCTTTTCAGCAGTGGGGGATTGATTTTATTGGAAAATTCAAGGATAACTCCAACAATGGTTTTTGTTGGATTCTCACAGCAATCGATTATTTCACCAAATGGGTAGAGGCTATACCTACTAAGACTGCCACTAAGAAGGTTGTTATAGACTTCATCGAGGAAAGAATCATTACCAGATTCAGGACTCCTTTAAAAATAACAACCGATAATGCCAAGGCCTTCAGTTCCGAAAAAGTGAATGACTTATGTTTTAAGTATGACATTATCCTATCCCACTCATCTGATTATTACCCACAGGGAAATGGACTTGCTGAGTCCACCAATAAAAATTTAATGTCAATCCTCAAGAAGACTATGGGGGATAATAAGAGATCATGGGATAGTAAAATTAAGTATGCTGTGTGGGCGGATAGAATCACTAAGAAAAACTCAACTGGTAAATCACCTATTGAGCGGGTTTATGGACTCACAACCACCCTTCCAGTCAGTATGCAAATTTCGATCTTCAGGATGCTAAGTGAGTATGGCACAGAACAGGCAGAAATGGAGCAGAGAATAAACCAGATTGTAGAATTGGATGAATCCAGAAGTGCTGCCCTTGATCAGTCATTCAGACATCAAGAAAGTATGAAGGGAACTTTTGATAAGTCAGCTAGGCCGAAAGCTTTCCAAATCGGAGATACTGTTCTCTTATGGGATAAGAGAAGGGAGAAGCCTGGAAAGCATGGGAAATTTGATAGCCTTCGGAAATGCCCATTTATCATTCGCGACACGGCTGGCACCAATTCTTTTTTCCTTAACACTATGGATGGAGAAATTTTAAACCTGCCCATGAATGGCCAACACTTGAAGCCTTTCTATTGAAACAACCTCCAAGATGACCAAGGGGTCATCACAGGGATTTTCTAAACCTATCCTTGTTGTATTTCTATGTACTTTACTTTTGTATCATATGTTATGTATCATAACTTCGTAGAATGCTGCATTAAAGCACTTTCTTTTGTATACTAGCATTTGTATCATATTCCATTCTATATATGCTAAAAAAGAAGAAGTTTATTTCTATGTACTTTATTTCGAAAAAAGCAAAAAATATTTTTTGGTATTTCATCATGGCATATTTTTATCATATACATGGAACTGAGACACTTTTGTTTACATGCAGGTACCAGAGATTCCTGGATTCTCAGGCACTCTTTTTTATCAATAGATCAAGCAAGTACATGTCCCACAGTTGGAGCGAGATGTTACCAACTTTTCTGTACCATAGTTGGGTTACCTGAGGAGCCGCCGATTGATAGACTTGTTCAAATTCTGATTCCAGTGTATCAGTTGATCCGTCTGCTTGTCTAGCCAATATTGGCTAGTCACTTTTTTATTTGAATAATTTTGACCATGGCCCCACGGGGTTTGTAATAAAATGTGCTAGTAGGATATTTTTGAGTGGTTCGGTCTACTAAGACGTAGAATTGCAAATAGGGTATTCTAGGGAGTTTTTTGCCTCTGACAATTATGCTTTTCCTTCAGCCGAGTATAATTGACGAGGTTTTCTCCCGCTTCCTCCAAAGCTGGAATGCCCGATGCTGAATTCTAGGCCTTGGGGGGTTATTAGAGCCCAACTGAGTGTTATAAACCTACTAGACATTATTGAGATAGATTATGGTCATGTCCTAAGTCATCTGGACACATAAAAAAAAATTCGAAAAAATCTTTTTCAAACAGTGAAAATTATTTTTTAATTTTTAATTACTTTTCCTAAGTTTTTTGGGTTAATTTTTCCATAAATTAAATGGAAAAAACTCGTCCCTGCTCCGGACTCAGAATTCAGTGATTGAAGGCTCTAACCTTAAGCCAAAAATCATTCTTGATCAGCCAGCCAGTCAGAACCAACTTTCAGATCAACAATCGGACACATAATGCCTTTTTACTCAAAAAAGTCAGTTTTGAGTAAAAAATGATTTTTAGTCAAAAAATGATTTTTATTAAAAAAAATGATTATTTTGGAGGAAACTAAAACTCTCCAAATTAATCCAAATTTAGTAAAATAAAAGACTAAATGACATCTCATGGAACACTTATGATGATTGGAGTTGTCATAACTCAGCTTCAGTCATCATTAAGAGAGCAATTAATTTATTATCAGTTATCAGACATGTCATCTCCCGCTAAAGATGAGATTGAGAGCTCTCATTGGTCCGGTGATTTGATTGAGGTGAAGACTGAAGCTTACACCATCAGTGGGCTTCCCAAACATAGCTCAGGCTCCTGCCAGACCTAAAGGATGAGCTTGCCTACATCCAGACTCACACATGTGGCCTCATCCTTGGCTTGTTTTCAGTGCACAGGTTTGGAGTCGGGGCGCCTTGCCTGGGTGGAGGCCTCCCCTCACTCCCGGTTCTCCGGTTTAGGTCTGGGCCCTTGGTTAGGTGGCTAAGCTGGTTAGGGTTGGTTTTTTGGTTTTAGGGTTTTAGCACTCTCTCATTTGTTAAAATAGATGCTCTTTCATCTCTATTGGATGGATTTTTTAGGTATGAACACTCTGCCAAAATTATTGTAATATTTGTTTAAAGATTGGAATAAAGTTGTGACTTTGGAGGTCTATGTATGAGCTATTGGAATTGTGGATTCACACCGTCTTTTGGTAATATCTCTCTTACCCTTCTCTTTTTCAATTATTAAATCATTATTCAATATATACTCTTAAAGGGCTAACAATCTAGTTTATGAGTATTTTGTTCGGATTTAATTTTGTTTTCAAGGGTTTTGCAGAGATCATCAAAGGTGAAGGACAAGCTTAAATATCAAGCTCTTCTTCATGAATCGGTGGTTATTTTCATCTAATTCCTTCGCTTTGTAGGTTCTCCTAAGCACTTCTCAATCCAAGAAAGAAATACAACAGTTAGGGTTTCTCCTTCCTTCCATCACCAAATATTAAATAATACACCTGGTTACTGAACTTCCTTCCTCTTGTTCTCTTTTTCCTCTTTGACCTCCTTTCGTTTGCTTGCTTGCTAGCCCCTTTCCTTTTTGCTTTGTTTGTCTTTTTTCACTCTTTCTTCTTCACTGCCTGTTTTTTGCCTCAGTTCACCACTCCTTTTCTTCCTTTCGGACAGCCCTAGTGTACCCTAGTTTATGCCCCCTTTTTGCCTCTTTTTTGCCCTAATTTTTGGACCCTCTTGAACCTTGTTTTTGGCCTTTTTGGCCACTTTTTGTTCGCTGTCCTATTTTTTGATTTTTCTGACATCCATCTTCCTTCTTCATCGCTGCCCCATTTTATTCTTTTTTACCACTCATTTTCTTCTTTTTGGATAGCCTTAGTGTGCCCTAGTTTATGCCCCTTTTTTGCCTCTTTTTGCCCTAGTTTTTGGGCCTTCTTCCATCTTGTTTTTGGCCTTTTCTTCCCCTTTTTGTTCACTGTCCTGTTTTTTTTATTTTTATGACAGCCAACTTCCTTCTTCATCGCTGCCTCGTTTTCATCATTTTTTATACTCCTTTGGCCTCATAGTTGGTTGCCCTTTTCTTCCCTGTTCTTGTCTTTGACTTTTCTTTTGTTTTCCTTCCTTCTTCCTATCCTTTCATTCTTATTTTCAGCCTTCCTTTATCTTGTTCTTTTGTTTTCATTCAAGCTTTTTCTTTTCCCTTTTCACAAAGTTCGAGAAAAATTTCAAGAAAGTTTCAAGTAAAGAAAAAGCACTCTCCCTTTTAGAAGTTTTAATAATTGTAGAGTTACTTTGTTTTCATTGGAAAAGTCCTTTCAAGGATTAAAATCCTTAAGGCATATTGCAATAAAGTTTAATAAAGATCTTGTGCTTGAGTGGGGTTTTTAAGTCCCCACTCTCATCCTCCCCCATTTGGGGAGGATTGTGTTGTGTTTACTTGTTAATGCTTAAATTAGACTTGCTTATTAATCTTAGAATACTAATTGTCAATTCATCACTTTTTAATTAAGTTGATTACTCAGTTATTTTAATTGTTTATCTTTCTAAGTAAATTAATTGTGCAAATCTCTTGAATCACACCATAAGGTTGATCAAGAGTGCTCTCTGTCGGAGAGTCCAATCAACTAATTTCATCTTGTGTTTGTTTAATCAATTAATCCTCATAAGTAAGAATCTTGAACTTGCAGAAACACAAGTCAAGAGCACTCTCTATCGGAGAGCATCTTAGGTTTGCATATCCCCTACATTAGTTTCATCTAGATTAGCTAAGTCTCTTGAACCACTGTCATAAGACAAGGTCAAGAGCGCTCTCTGTCGGAGAGTTTTAATTAATTAACTTATTAAAATTCACAACTCACACCCCTTTAATTAATTAACCCCCTTCCCTCCTTGCCGGAGTATGCTCTAACCGATATTTGATCGGAATACCCAGAAACGACATTGGATCTCTAAACCCCACAAGAGGAACTTAACTAAAACTTTTCCCCATAACCAATGCACCGGCGTTGTTCAATAAATACTGAGGCATGTGGGCAAATTCCAAGTGTGGGTGCCGGGCTACCTAATCTGGGCACTGGTAGTTAAGTTATTGAACACTTACCTTTGACCCCAGACAGGTCCGTCATGTCTTCGAACGGAGCCACTAAAGGTATTACCGATTAGGACATCCAACCACCATAAGTGAAGATCACAAACAAAAAACTCTTAAAATCTACCAAGAGCACTTGCAAAACCTAATACTCACTAGCTTAAATTCCTAGACTTTATTTCACGCACTTATTTGACTCCATAAGGCACTGGTCCTTTGTTATATTTGATTAATTTTCTATCTTGATCAATTGTCTATGTTCCATTCCAATTGATTATATTTGAATGTTTAAGTTATAAATCTGGAATCTTTGCTTATATGTGTGATCTCTTGTTAGCAACATGGATTGCTTTAATTAATCATCATCCCCTTAATATTAATAATTTTAAATCACAATAACTCCTAAACAACACCCATCCACATCCAAAACATCCAAAACTTAACTTAAACATTAGGCCATAGAAAACTCTTTGTTAGGGACTACCCCTCTTGGCTTCGTTAGGAGTTAGCCTAAACGGAGGAGCTAGGAGTAGGTGAAAGTACCTAGCTCTGTGCTTTCCCCCAAGGTCACACCTCTCCCACTTTCTCAAGTGAGGAGACAACTTTTGGAAGATTTCTGCTGCTGGTGTGCAATCGGCGGACAACAAGACCAATTCTTCCTGTCCGCTACACTGTTCTACTTGGGAGTGTAGGGGAATGAATGCTGGATTTGAATACCACTTTGGTAACATATATGTAGTAACTCATTACTGAAATATTCCCCACCATTATCAGATCTCAAGATCTTGATCGCTTGGCTAGATGCATTCTCAATCAAGGCCTTCAATTCAGTGAATTTTTCCAAGAGTTTCGACTTCTTTTTGATAAAGAAGACCCATGTGTATCTAGAAAATTCATCAATGAGAGTCAGAAGGTACCTTGATCCATTCATGGATGTGATAGGCATGGGACAGCTGATATCAGAATGTATTAATCCCAAGATGCATGATGCTTGGCTTGCCTTCCCCCGATCGAACTTATGCTCAGGGTGCTTTCCAACAACACAGCCCTTGCAAATTCCAGTGGTAGCTTTGATGACCAGGAGGCATTCAACCATAGAATTATTCTATAATTGCTGCAAGTATTTGAAGTTCAAATGGCCGAACCTCTCATGCCACAGTCTACTAACTTCATTTCCATGGGTCAGCAATGCGGTGGGCTTTGCATCCGCCACAAAATTGGAGAACTCGTAGGCTTTTGCATGATGGTTTGCAAGGCCTTTTGCTACAAGTTTTTTAGATGCAAGTTCTGTGATATCTACATCATCCAAGATAAAGGAGACTCTCTTGGGCACTCCCATATGTGTCATTTGATAAAAAATTAGGAGGTTTGATGCAAGAGATGGTACATACTAAACATTGGAAAAATAACCATGCTCAAGATCTACAATACCTTGTCCTTCGGATATGATTATGGAGTCATATCCCATGTGGATGGGAATGGATTTGCCGGTCTCCAAAGATGAGAAGGAGTCTCTTTCAGCCATCATGTAGTTTGAAGCTCTAGAATCTATCAAGAGTGCTTTGGACTTCTAAGTGCTTTCCATGAGGGCATGACCTCTTTCATGTTGTGGTTCCCGATCTTGCCGATCTCTCCTTCAAAATATTTCAAGAATATTGATGTGATTTCTATCAAGGAGAGAAGTAGCTTCATCAAGTTTCTTTTTCATGTAGACATCTTCAGGGTGGAAGCCCTTCCCACAGTATGAACACTTGACTTTTTCCTTTCCATGATGCCCTTTTTCTTTGTTCTTCTTTGAGCCGGAGGCTCCTCATGCTGTTGTTTTTCAACTTTAGGCTTAGGAGCTTCGAATTTGGTTTTTGAGTTCTTCTACTACTTTACTTTACCCTTCAGATATTTGGGCCCCGAGACATGGAGGGCTTGATCATGAGAGGATCTGATGATCCCCATCTGGACAAGCTTATCATTTTCACTTATTAGGGACTCAATGAAGGCATTGAGTGAAGGAATATTCCATCCAGGGGTTGTGAGCTTCCCCGCATGGAATGTAGAGACAAACACTGAATAATCAGCTCCAAGTTTGGAGAGTATGGCGAGGATGAGCTGATCATCCTCCTTCTCCACCTTACATTGTTTCAACGGTAAAACAATGTGCTTGAAATTTGTGAAAAAATCATTTAAGGTCTCGAAATTGGAAGGCTAGAGATACATCAACTCGTTTTCATGCTGGTATACTCTCAAATCATCCTATTTTCCATACAGGGTTTCCAATTTGTCCCAAATTTCCTTTGGAGTCTTCAATCCCAAGAGATGGAAAAAAAGATCCTGGGAAACAGAGAGGCACAAGAATCTGAGTGCTTCATCTTTCTTGTTCAAGAATATAGATTTGTTTGTCACAGAAGAAATATCTTCTTCAGTGTGCATAGCTAGTGACCCTATAGATCCTTTGGCATGTAGCTAGATCTCCATGTATCCTTTCCATGAATGGAAATTGAACGGAGTCAAGAGTTCTATGGAAGAATCCATTTCAAACTACTGGAGCGAATGCTTTCATCTGTTAAAACCTGCAAATCACAACAAAAGGGGCACCATAAGGTCAGAAATCCTGCACATTTTAGGCTTTCATCACACCCAGCATAGTTGATCAAGTAAGCTTGATCAACAATTCATTTACTTTGGGTATTAAGTGTTAAGCCTTGGCTTCTGGTGTAGTGCTATAATTTTGAGCTTTTGCTCAATTTTTCATGCAAAATCTGTCAAAAACCTTGTTTTTAAGAGATCTGAGCTTCGTCCCGCCATGAGATCTGATACCATATTAATTTGTCACAGTGGTCTAGGAACTGAAAACACAGTCTCACAACGAATTCAGACAATTAAGCATAAAATTGGCAAAATGGTACTGCAATGGGAGTAGCAGCTCTGTATAATGAATGAATAATACAATACAATGATCATGCAAGATGCATGAATTCCAAGACAATTCGAATTCCCAAGGAGGTCATTTGAATTAAATGAATGGGTGTAGCTTAACTGACTGTAAGCCACAGTAAACACACTAGTTAACCAACTGATCAAGTGTCAATTGACTCAACTGAGTCCTAACTGAAGTCGGAGTGCAATGAATGGCTGAGTCTAACTAAAAGTAGCTCAAACACATGTCACTACATGCCAACCAACAAGTGTCATCCCATCAATAACTCCAATGAACCCCAATGAGGTTAATTGAAGTCAACTGGTCATCAGAAGTGGTTGTAGGTGCCTGTGTTAGCTCCAGTTCATAAATAATAATTAAAATAATTAAATAATGAATGGAGGCACCTTCATTACTTAACTTAACTGATTGTAACCATCAGTTATCAATTAGGTGCATTTATGACACTTAGATCACTCCCAGAGTGCTCCAGTTGGCCTCCCCAAATGAAGGAGAAGGCTTAGTTTGCCTCCTTGACTGAAGGTAGGCATGGGTGTGCTCATGCTAATGTCATACAGTGCTCCTCTGATGCCAATTAAGTCAATAAAACTTAGGATAGTGGTTTAACAAGGCCAAATTGACCAAATTAAGTGTCCACGGTGGGTAAATGTCTCCAATAAGGAGGAGGTGGTTAACCAAGGTTTTTACCATGGCTTGGAACTAAATCCTTAACCATCAATAGATGTTTCAAGCTTCCTGACTGACACAAAAACATTAAATGACACTTTAACCACAAAACATGGGGAAATTAGCTAAGGAAACTAAGTCACAAGTTGGAAACTACCATCTATAGGCTTCCAATAGCCCCCCAAAAATTACAGACTTCATGGTTTTCTTAACAAATTAATTAAGAAGTCATAAAATACCATCCGTCTAGATTAGAAGGATTATATGGATCTCTTCCATGATCTTTAGCTCATATCTTAATCCATCAAGCCATTCACTGAGATTCCAATCAATCATACAATCAAAATTCCAAATCAACAACTTGCAGTCATAAATAAACATGGACTGAAAACATAACCACTCAATTTATTCAATTTAGTCAAGCATACAACCTACAAGCATCCTTTCATAACCATACAAATAGAATTTATGAACAAGAATGTACACAACCCTTGGAACTCATTGTATTGTCTTCCAATGTCCACCCCAAGAAAAAGGTCAACGTTAACATCCATTTACAGGTTTCTTAAATTAATTAAACATGAGTTCATTTAACCCATGTTACCTATATTGAAGCAATTACTCATAAACAAGAAGTTTAAAACACATTCTGTTCATAACCATACAAGCTTGTAAATCATCACGTCTTGGAAATAAATTTACTTAGAAATTTTGTTATACAAAAATAGTTTATTGCTTATGGACTCTATTAGCTACCCAACATCCATAACAACATGACTTATTAAACATGTGAATGAACCCTTAACCTATGGAACTTATAGGAAAAACAACCTATATCCATATGAGGTACAATTTTACTCCATTTATATTCAATCACAACTAGTAATTTAAATAAGTAATTAACATCCTTACCTTTAGTTGTTTCTCCATTCATTTATAGCCAATCAACCATGATTAACATCCATTCAACACTTTATGCATTAGACATTAAAGAATAGGTTCATTCACATTAAATCATCCATGGATTCAATTACTTAATTGTTCATAACGACTAGAAACTGACTTTGTGGATACCACACCCCACGTAACCGTAGGTCTCTGCTCGACCTATATTATTTCAACTCTCAGAGACCACCCCTGAGCTATAACTCGTGCATTCACCATAGGCTCTCACAAGTCTTTGGTTTCTCTCGATATTTTCCTCACTTGGCAACATGATTCTCTCGTTTTTCTCCAAATCCATGCCAATTGTGCAATCCTTCCCCTCAACTTCATTCTAAATAGCACCACAATGATAACCATCACTACACCTGTACTTAGAATTATACCAAGAGAATTTCTCACACTGTAACACAGAGTTTGTGTATTAATGTGGAAGAATCTGTATCTGGATAAAGAATAGATCCATCTTCATAGTAAATAATACATATTGAATAAAATGCTTTGCTTATGAAATTATGCAATTGGTAGACACCATTTATATGGTTGGGCATCCATTTTTTAGGAGACGTGTCCTTTTAAACCTAATATTAATTGTTTTTTAATATTATGATTTTTATTATTGTTTGTTGTTATTATTATTATGATTATTATTTATATTTTTATATATTTTATTATGTTATATTTTTTATATAACACACCATTGCCATTTCATTGGTGTAGGAAGAGGCAAATCAGGGAAGAGATTTTACAACAATAAAAAGGTCATCAACCAGGCTTGCGCTTGCAGTTTCTCTCAACCTACCCAACTGCCAAAATATGTCAACAATTGGACACTTTTCTCTAGAATTGGACTATTGTATGTCCTCCAATAATTCAATTACAATGAATCCATTACTCAGTCAAAACTAATTGCATCACAACAAGACTCACATGTTGCACAACGTTTTCTCTTTTTCTCTCAATGCTCATATTTTTTAATCTCGATTCCTTCACCACACTTTTTTCTTTGTACTCTGTATTTTTCTACAAAATCCCTTAATGAGCTTCTTCCTCCATACTTTACAGGCTCTGCTTGCTGCGCTTTTTTCTCTTTTTTCTATGTGTTTTTTCTTTGCTCTGTTCTTCTCTCTCTACTGTATCCCCCTTCATAGGCTACCGTCCACCAACTTTTCATGCCATTTTCAAATCTTGGTGACACTTGTCCCCAAAATTAAATTACTCACTAATCCTTCTTTTAATCCTTCATTAACTCAAACATAGGTTTATGGAATAATTAGGAAAAGGATGGGTTTATTAAATTTATAAGGTAAGTTTGGTAAACTAGGGTCATATTTAACTCTTAGGCTATATTCCATTCGCTCTTACTGATCTAGGTGAATACATGAATTCTCGTTCTTACAGTGTATTGGATCAACCACTGCCGGTTTGATTTTTATATTAATAAGGAAATACATCATGAGTTCTTCCTTATAGGAACTCATTTCCTTTTACCAATATTATATTAACAAAATAATGGAGTTTTTAAACCAAGGGTGTCATGGGTTTGATCTAAGGTCAGCAACATGCCTGATCAATCTGGGCCGTTTGTTCATTCTTCGATCTTGTCCTACTTGTGCAAATAATTGGTCCTTTAGCATATAATAGTTCCATGAACATGGGCCTTCACCACTTCCTCTCCTATTGGAAAATTATTCGGATCTTTAGGGAGGGACAAAAAATTTAACAACAACTCCCAAACTCTCCTTCCACAACAAAGGAGGGTTCACTTTTGGGTGTTTCAATGTTTTCTATTGGCCTCGACAAATTTAACCATTCCTCACCCTATTCTATGGATGACCTAGATTATTGAAACTACAAAAGGGATTTTTTCAATAGTCCATGTAATCACTTAAACTTTCCACAACATTCCACAAAAACCGCAATCTTTTTGCAACTACCCATAGCACCAAATATATCTGAAATATCTTCCACATATTCACAACTATGAACGGTTCTTCTGCAACTTTGCTAAGGAAGTTGAACATGGCACTGAGTGTTAAGAACATCATGAACATGCTAGAGGTACCATCTTCCCAATGGAATTTTTCTTATGAAACTTGAAACCAGTGGTTTTATGCGCTTTGTGGAAGAGTAATATGGTTATATATTTCTTTTGATGGTTGCAGGAGTTGTGATATGGTTGTGGGGTGTGTTAGAAATAATGGTTATTTAAGTAAACTTTACATGTACTAGGGTACATTCTTTGCATGGCACATTTATTTTTCTTAGTTGAAGAAGAAATTCATGTTTTTGGGTAACTTCATTCACGCTTATGGAAGTATGTCACCTCGACCAAGCTTGCTATGAGATAAGGAATCTATACATGGAAACATTTCCCAAGTAATATTTGATTCTATTTTACACAAGTTTCTACAGAGTATGTTGCATGGATTTCGTTGCTTTTTTCATCTAAATTGTATTAGTTAGAAACAATCTATTGCAAGTCTTAACTAGAAATTTACCAATATTTCTCATGTAAGGATACGATTCTAGTACGAAAGTAAGGAATATTATTTCCACAATTTTTTATTGGAGTTTCAATATAACGAGATATTCATTTGCACATGTAGGGGTATAAAGTGCATCTGAAACCATGGCAACCTAAAGAATGCTAAAATAAATTCTATTGGTGTGCAATAAAATTCGAAAATTTTGCATTTAATTCAATTAGAAATTTTAGTGCACACCAATAGAATTTATTTTCTTGTTAAACTCAACTTCATCCATAATTACATAAAATCCTCAGTAAAAAAAATCCTTTACATGATACATCTTGATAGAAAATACATAATACAAAAGTATCACTTTAAAGTCTAATAAGATGTTGCTATGGAAATATTGTATTTTTTTAATATCTTGGAAACTACCATCTTTGGCTGTCATCTACCTTGTACATGAAAAAAAATTTGGACAAAAATATACCTTATACTATATGAGCTCTTTATAATCCTCATAAACTATTAAAAGAAACAAAGCTATCCACTGTGTCTTGTTATTACATTCTTCCACTAGAAACTTGCTATATAGGATCTATAAAAACTAAGAATTGTGTTTGTAATCCATTTACTACTAAAACAAAATTACATCATTTAACAAAGTTATATGTCTCTTGAATCAGGACTACGGAGCTGATCTTTTTGAGATGGAGATTAATCATATATAGATGTCTCAATTACTTGATGCAGAGTGTTATTCTCCTTCTCATCTAATCTGGAAAAGAAACTGATTTAAGGGATTGTTTAGAAATCTCTTTAAGGTCTTTCATTCTTTCCATTTACGCAGTTGATGATTTTATTTGAATATCCCAATATATGGATTTGAGCAGTACCTTCAATTCTGTATCCAAAGTGCATTCAATTCTGCTCATTTGTTTGTAGCTTCCCACAATGTCGCTTTGAAACATAAACTATGGTATTTCATAGAAATAAAACACCTTCGGCCCCACAATTCTGGGGATGTTTTCAAAATAATTATTAAAGAGGAGTTTTATGTTTATAAAATTAGGTATACAAGAGCCTTTAAAAGGGTTTGAGCATTTGCATTTACGTAATGGTTATGAACGCTACCTTTTTTTCACTTTTTACGTAGGAGGAAGATTTCTTCACCATGGCATTTTCCTTGCCATAAAAAGGAGAAGGAGATGGCAAGTGCCTATCTATCTTGAATGCGGTGGAGGAAACAACATCCTGTCAGTTGCATGCTTGCAAGAACTCTGAGACTACGAAGAAAATGGCAGAAGGTATTCCTGAACTTTTGTAAACTTAGATTTTTGTTGAGTCTCTCTCATTGTATAGTCTCCAAGGATTATTTTAGTTTTCAACGCCTTGAGATCTTGCATATTCTTGGTCTAATAATTTCTTAATTTCTTGAGCTCTTGTTGGTCATTTATGAGCTTCATCGAGTCATTTGTTGACTGTTTCTTTCTCTTGTTTACTAAGTTTATAACTGAATTGCACATAAATATCGTTAGGTGTTATCATGAAATATATCTTATTTCAAATCAGTAAAATACTATAATTAAGAAGTTTAATTTTATGGTACCTGATAGTTATGTGCGATTCGGAAAATATCCTCTTGTTAAACTTGAAACAGTTATAGTGCAAAATTAGGCTCTCATAGTTCCACCATAATGGGAAGCAATGGAAATTGTTGTTATTTAGGGTATTTAGTTTTTAGCAAATTTTGACCCCTCATAGTTTTGTGGAATCCTATGTACAACTTCAACCTTTTTTAAAATTAAATTATTTCATTATCTTTTCAACTAATACAACAATGTGAAAATGTATTTAATGGAGATTGTGAACCATTGCAGCTAGATCCTAACCTTGAAGAATGATATTGTAAAGCATCATTTTCTCCCTTTCCATTTTCTTTCCATTATGAACTAGCTTAAAAGAGATAGTCTTTGTGAACATAGAAAAAATAACATCTTAAATGAAAGTAGAAAAAGGAAGTAAATGGTAAAAACAAATTTATTTTTCACCTTGCCATTTACCACAAAGGAGATTTTTCCCTTCCTGGAATCCAAAGTTTGACTATTCATTATGATATCTCCAAGACACTATTCAAATAGCCATATGAACCATGTGAGTCCTCTCAACTTACTCTTTCTTGAGGGGAAGGCAAGGGAGTGTCGCTCTCTGTTTCAGCAACACTTACACATCACTTAAACCCAAATCAACACCTACAGGAGTGTTGCAGCTAACTGTTGCAACTAACAGTACTCTACAGGTGGTGTTGCAGCTCTGTTGTAGCTGACTTTTCAACGAACAATGACATACAAGACAGTTTCGGCCGACTATTTAGTGTTGCAGTGGTGTTGCAACTAATTGTTTAACTCCGTTTTGATGACCCCTATGTTCGTAAAATTAAGACTAATACTCTGTTGCATCGATAAAACAAATTAACACAAATATACTCTGATTTCTTAGCAAACTAACTTCAAAAATAAATCCGAGTTTTCAAACTCAAAAAAAGAAACAGAGTATAACAAAAAAAAATACATAGTAACAAATCTGAGTTTCAACTCTGTGTTAATATCTTCATATATGTGGCAATAACAATTACAAGGAAATTATTTATAGCATTGTAACTAAGTCGGTCATTAAGTGCTAATTGACCCTTTGTAATACAAAAGATTATCTCTCACTGTTATGTTACAGTGTAACAGTCTGACAGGAAAAATTTTGTTGGCTTTTCAAAAATTAGATGAGATTTTCTCACTCAATTCTATAGTATCATAATGAATTTTCAAAATTAAATATATGTTGTTTGTATTTTTTGAATAAGACGGTGTGGCAGTGTGGAGGCTCTTTAGAATTCCAACGGTTAGTGATCTGAGCAATGTTGGCTCTCCACGGTTTCAGTGGTTACAGTCTGGGTGATGTCGCCTCTTCAAAATTCCATTAGTTAATTAGTGGAGTAATTAACGGTTCCCAACATTCTCCCCCTTAATTACTACACCCAAAAAATCAAAACTCTGTAGCACTTGATTTCTGTTATAGCTTACAAACCTCAATGTTTTTCCTATGAAGCTCAAACAACTCTTTTCCCAAAGGTTTTGTAAATAGGTCTGCAAACTGATTTTCTGATCTACAAAATTCCATACTTATTTCATTGTTGTTTATCAGTTCTCGAATAAAATGATACCTTTTATCAATATGCTTACTTCTTTTATGAAAGACGCGATTTCTTGATAGTGAAATGGTTGATTTATTGTCACAAAAAATTTGACTTGGTTTATCTTGTTCATGTTGTAACTCAGAAAGAGTTCTTCTCATCTACACAGTTTGACATCCAGTTGTTGTTGTTGCAACATACTCTGCATTAGCAAAGGATAGTGTTACTATAGGCTGCTACTTTGAATCCCACGCTACTAATCCCGATCCAAAACTGAACACATATCTATATGTACTCTTTATCATCTATAGAACATGAAAAATCATTGTCAGTATATCCAATCAACTTAAATTTTGAATTTGATGTATACTCGATACCAAAAAAATTTGTTCCAGAAATATATCTTAGAATCCTCTTTCCAGCTTGCGAGTGGGTATTTTTTGGAGACTCCATAAATCTCGAAATCAAACTTACTATAAACATTATATCAGGTCTTGTTGCAGTTAAGTACATGAGACTTCCTACTAGTCTTTTATACAACGTTGGATCAACTTTTGACCCATTATATTCCTTACTGAGTTTTGTGCAAGTTGCAATTTGGGTTACAGCTAGCTTACAATTCATCATTCTGAATCTTTTCAGCACATCATTTGCATACTTAGTTTGATTAATAAAATACCATCTTCAGATTGAGTTTCTTCAATACCAAGAAAATATTTCATCATTCCTAAATCAGTCATCTCAAATTTTGTTTTCATGGCTTTCTTAAAATCATCTACTGAAATATCTCTAGTGAATATCAAATCATTCATATATAAGCAAACAATCAGCATTTTACCTTCTTGGTTTACATTTGTATACAGGGTTGGCTCACTTGGAATTTTGTTGAATCCTTCACTATTCAAGTATTCATCAATTATGATGTATCATACTCTGGGTGCCTGCTTCAATCCATACAATGCTTTCTTTAATCTATAGACCTTGTCTTCTTCTCCATCAATTTCATATCCAATAGGTTTTCTTACATAAACCTCTTCTGATAAAGATCCATTAAAAAATGCAGACATTACATCCATTTTATGTACATACCATTTATTATGAGCAACAATAGCTAATACCATCCTTACAGTATCAAGTCTGGTTATAGGTGCAAAAGTCTCATTATAATCAATACTAGGTTGTTGACTAAACCCTTGAGCTACAAGTATTGCTTTGTATTTTTCAACTTCACCGTCAACATTTAACAACAATACAAATTTTCTTATTAGGAAAATCTACAAGATCCCAAGTATTATTTCTTTCTATGGCATCAATTTCTTCATCCATTGATTTTATCCAAACATCCTTTTTAACAGCCTCATCAAAATCTACAAGATCACATGCTATAAATGCAAAATTTGAAACTTGATCTACTTCTTCATTTTGGTCATACAGTTCTCTTAAATTTCTAGTCTTCCGACCTCTAACTCTGTTTCTTAATGAAGCTAATCTAGGATTTGATTTATTAGTTACCTCTGATCCCATTCCTTGCCATCCACCAACATTTGATGGTTCACCATGTTCATGAGTTTTGGGCATTCTGACAGGTGTTCTTAATGCTGGTGTATGTGGAGTTAACTGTCCTCTATGTATACCTTGTTCATCTTCTACGTGAGGTGAAACATCATCCTCTTCAACCAACTTATCTATGTTTCTATCCCATGCTTCTTCTTCCTTAAACACCACATCTCTGCTGATGGCATACTTCTTGGTGATGGGATTATAGAGTCCATATGCTTTAGATACTTCACTATATCCAACAATACATTTCTAACGTATGTCATCTAACTTTCTCCTCAACTCTTTAGGTACATGTGCATAAGCTACACAACCACAAATTCTTAAATGAGATATGTTGCTACACTTACCACTCCATGCTTGCTGGGGAACTCTATCTTTCAAGCTCTTAGTTGGGCTTCTATTCAGAATGTATACTGAACAAGTAACAACGTCTCCCCAATATTCATATGGAAGATGCATTTCCTTTATCATACTTCAAGCCATGTTCATAATGGTTCGATTCTTTTTTTCTACTACTTCGTTTTGTTGTGGAGTGTAGAAAGCAGTAAATTGTCTTTTAATTCCATAGTATTGACAAAATTCCACAAATATAGATTTAAAAATTTTAAACACATCAAAAGCTTTAGATTTTTGTTTCAACAAATACAACCAAGTTTTTCCCTTGAAATCATCAATGAAAGTCATAAAATAAACATTAAAAGTCAAAGAAGGTGTTTGCAATGGTCCACACAAATCTGTGTGCACCATCTCTAATGGCACTTTTGCTCTATATGAGACTCCAGAAATCAATTTCTCTCTATGATTCTTTCCCAATATGCATCTCTCACATGAGCCTGTTGGCTTCTCAATACTAGGCAGGCATTTTATCATCTGCTTCTTCTGTAGCAAATCTAAGCCACCAAATGTAAATGACCATACCTCAAATTCCATAACCATGACTGATATAAACTCTTAGTTTTATAAGCATTCACAGATTTAGTCAAATCATTTCTCATAATCAGCGGAAACATTCTATTCTTTGTCATCTCTACTTTGGCTATCAACTACTTACTTGGATATTTGTCATAAACAGTGCATACTTTGTTTTTAAAGAACACTCTGTATTCTTTTTCCAACAATTGTCCAATACTTAATAAATTATAGATTAAAAAAGGAACATAATAAACATCATGAATTGTTCTTCTTTTACCATTCTTTGTATATACAACAATCACACCTTTACTATTAACTTTTACTTTAATATCATTACCTAACTTCACTTCAGACTGAATGCTTGTATCTAGACTTGAAAATAATTCCTTATTTCTAGTCATGTGGTTGTTTCATGTGCTTTCCAAGAACCATATATCTTTTGAACTTTCCCGGGTGACATTACAAGCTAAAAACATAGGCTTATCTTCATTTTCAGTCTCCTCTGTCATGTCTGTAGACATCTTACTAGTATCTGCTTACTTCTTCCAGCACTTGTTAGCAAAATGCCCAAATTTCTTACAATAGAAACATTGAACTTTAGATCTATCATACCTTTGATTTCTTGGATGCCATGCTCTGCTGCTACTCCCCCTTCCACTAGGAGTATTCTACTATAACATTTCATCAAATTCTAAATCATTTTTGTTGTTACTATGATCAGCACTTCGACCTCCTCTTCCTATGCTACTAGCTCTTACTTTGCCTATACCTCTAGTAAAATGTAACTAAGATTTAAAAGAATTTTCTAATGGAGTATCATCATGCTTGTTCATTCTTGATTCATGAGCAATCAAAGAACAAGTCATCTCATCAATGTGCATTTGACTGAGATATTTAAACTATTCAATTGGAACAACCACTGCTTCAAACTTATTTGACAAACATCTCAGCAATTTTTCAATCACACGCTGATTTGAGAGGTCTTCACCATAATGCCTTAGCTGGTTTACAACGTTCATAACTTGTGACATAAAATTATCAACAGTATCGCTGTCCTTCATATTCAAATTCTCAAAGTCCCTTATCAAGTTCTGTAACTTAACATTCTTCACCTTGGTCACACCTTGATAGCAAGTTTCAAGAGTGTCCCAAGCTTTCTTTGAAGACTCGACACTTAATATATTCAGAAATATGGATTCACTTAGGACTAACTAAATAATACCAAGATCTCTGTTGTCCTTCTTCCTATTTTCCTTCAACAGAACACGTTCATCATTTGACAGAGCCAATTCAGCATCTTGATCAGCTGGTTCTGCATATCCAAGTATAACAAACTCCCAAAGATCTTGAGCATGCAGGATAGTTCTCATATTAATAAACCATGTATCATAGCTTCTTTCAGTTAACACAGGAATTTGTAGTTGTACTAAATTGCTTCTAGTATCCATCACAAATTAAATTACTCTAAACAGAAAAATGAGAAAGAAAAATCAACCATGCTCTGATACCACTGAGGGGAAGGCAAGGGAGTGTCACTCTGTGTTTCAACAAAACTCACACAACACTTAAACCAAAATCAACACCTACAAGAGTGTTGCAGCTAACAGTACTCTACAGGTGGTGTTGCAGTCATGTTGCAGCTGACTTTTCATCTAACAACAACCTACAGGACAATTTCAACTATGTTGCAGCTAACTGCTTAGTGTTCCAGTGGAGTTGCAGCCGACTGTTTAACTCCGTTTTGATGACCCATGCATTCGTAAACTTAAGAATAATACTCTGTTAATGCATCAATAAAATACATTAACACAAATATACTCTGATTTCTTAGCAAACTAACTTCAAAAATAAATCTGAGTTTTCAAACTAAAAAAAAAAATACATAGTAACAAATATGAGTTTCAACTCTGTGTTAATATCTTCATATGTGTGTCAATAACAATTACAAGGCAAGTATTTATAGTGTTTTAACTAAGTCAGTTATCAAGTGCTGATTGACCCTTCATAATACAAAATATTATCTTTGACTATTCAATTACAGTGTTACAGTCTGACAGGAAAAATTTTGTTGAATTTTCAGAAATTATATGTGCTTTGCTCGCTCAATTCTGTAGTATCAAAATGACTTTTCAAAATTAAATAATCTCTTGTTTGTATTTTTTTAATAGGACGGTGTGGTGGTGTAGCGGCTCTTCAGAATTTTGGTGGTTAGCAATCTAAGCAATGTTGGCTTTTCACGGTTTCAGTGGTTATAATATGGGAGATGCCGCCTCTTCAAAATTCTAGCAGTTAATTAGTGTAGTAATTGACGGCTCCCAACATTTCTAGTCATGGTCATTTTTTTCATTTTCATGAAAATTTGAGCGAGAATCAAGCTTAACTAGTGATTTTTTTTCCCCTGGGAGCTTTGATCCTCTAAAGGATCGAAAGGAGCAAACAAATTGGACATTTTCACCCTTTTGACCGCTGTAGGGGACTGAAATTGGGAATTTTCCCTCAGGTGATAGTGTTGAGGGAGTGATAATGCATAGGAAAGAATTTGTTTTTCTTGTTTCTCCCTTAATTTTTCAAATTGGACGATAAATTTTTAACCATGTATTTTCTTGGTGATTTTTTAGGAGTTTACAAGCCGATAAAGTCATTATGATTGAGTGGAAAGAGAGCGAGAATGAGGTGGATGATATGACATCCCTTCATGAACACACCACCTTGGATGCACTTAGAAATTGTGGATTATTGAATTTTTTCAAAACTCAGTGCATGAGGAAGCAAGTGCTCTTGTTGAACAACTTAATAAGCTTGTGGGATGCAGACGATCAAGTTTTCAATGTTGGGTCTCATGTCCTCGAAATTGAGCTAGAGGAAATTTACTTCTTGATTATTCTCTCTAAACAAGGGGCACAAGTTAACCTGTCTGAACATTGAAGCATCGATGAGAGCACTGAAGGATACATAGCGCAATATTGCATGTTAGGAACTTGTAAAAGTAATGAAAAAATACTGATCAAATATGTAGCAGATCACCCCTTACAAACCCTCTTGTTCACCATTACATTATTATCATAGAGTGTAGGTCCTCTTCATGCAACCAAAGCATAGATGACATATTCCTTTGAGTGTATGGAGCCTAAACTCTTAAACTAGTGTGGGGATGTACTAGAGAACCTAAAATACCATATCACTAGGCGCATAATAGGATGATAGAAACAGTTTGGGTATGGGACTATCCTATTTTTGTTTTTCTTAG
This sequence comes from Pseudotsuga menziesii, assembly GCA_001517045.1. Classification (NCBI taxonomy): domain Eukaryota; kingdom Viridiplantae; phylum Streptophyta; class Pinopsida; order Pinales; family Pinaceae; genus Pseudotsuga; species Pseudotsuga menziesii. The sequence goes on from LPNX010041406.1 coordinate 101,401, forward strand.
ACAATGTCCCACTACTGCATCCTCATATTGACATGTCGATCCAACCTCCACATGAGCCATAGATGGAGAGATGGTATAGACATGCCAGTTAGCTGGGGTGACCTCATATTGTATCCTATGATGCTAGTTTCTTTGCATGGTGGAGAGAGAATATCCTGATTATGGAGGACTATACCTATGCAAGGGTGGAATTACAAGGAGATAGAGACTTAGTGCTTCTAGAGGGAGCACAATGGGATGATATAGGTATTTCTCTTAGAAAAATGTGAACTTGTGTGTTTTTGGAATTTTTTCAAATATTTTCATTTCTTTTGTTGTGCAAAGGGGATTAAAAAGGTATATGTTATATGTCACTGATTGAGGACTATAATGGATGGCATGATCATCACCGCTACGTCGGCATGGATAATAATATTACACGAAGATAGTTGATTCCATGGTACTCTATGATGTAGAGAAGAACTTGGAGGGTATCATTATGGGTGTTCCCCCAATGATGCTACATGATATCCTGTACCGCATATAGAGGCATATCATAGGGTGGCAGAGTGTATTAGTTGTTTATTGCACCGAGTGGCTTGGGCAGTTGTGTGTTATAGTAAGTACCATGTGCCTCATGATGAGGAGGAGTAGAAGTCTATATATCCTAGTGGTCTTCTATTTTTTGTGACATTTGCATGATGTATGAGTAGTATAGCCCAATTTTTCCTCCCATGTACTATATTGGACATATATTGACGTGACACACTTTTTGATATGATATATATGTGTGGATTTTACTTTGGCTATTTATTCCCTAAGTGTTTTATTTACATTATGTGTTTTTGTGCTTTTGATATGTACACTTTATGGTAAAATGTTCATATATGTGCAATATGCCAATTTAATATAAATTAGCTAAAGAGTCGATGACTATGTTGAGCTCGCTTTATATATGTTGATATTGTATAAAATCAAATGATCTCTTAAGAAGATGCATCTTTCAGGAAAGAAAGAGTAAAGTATGATTGAAAATGGAGTATACACGGTTCAACTGAGAAACCACGAGTTGGGATTCTAGGTACACAATGATAAGGTGTATTTCAAGAGAGGAAGCTTCGGTTAGTAATCCAATTACAACATAGTATTCAATAATATTGTTGGTTGTTGGACCTAGGAAAACTCCACTGGAACTAATCAACTTGTCAATGGGAGAATAGATCACCCATGTTGCAGAGGCAAGGTTTCGAGTATGCCTACTAGTGTCATATGTGAATCCAAAATACACCAACATCTATGCATTCAAGCACAAAGTAAGATAATTAGTCATAGGTAAAATGAAATTATCACAAGAAAAAAAGGAAAAACTCACACCACACACCAAACTATGGTACATATACACAAATTGCATACACATGATAGCCCTAAGTATAGTATTATTTGAGGTAGATCCCATTTTGAGGCTCTCCCAAAGATACTCCATCATATTCAACTAGATCGTAGGCCCCTTTTTCTAAGACACGTTTAACAATGTAGGGACCATGCCACATGGATTTAAACTTTCATGGCCCTAGCTTTTCATGCATTTGATCATAAGCCAAGAATAGGTCACTTTCAATGAAGGTACAAGGTTGAACATATTTATCATATTCAGCTTTGAAATGCTTTTTATGAGCTCCATTGACAAGAGAAACGTCACGATGAGTCTCATCAAGTTTTTTCAAATATAAAAACCATTCTTCCTCTATAGAAGTATAAGGAAAAAGTTCGACGACTAGCTTGAGGGATGGAATCTCGCACTCAATAGGTAGCACAACTACCATCTAGTAGACCAACTAAAAATGTGTAAATTAATCGGTTTTTGTTTTGACTGAAGTCTGAGTAAAATTCTGAAGTATTTTCTCTTTGGAAATTGGTTTTAACATGGGTTACAAATCTCAACATAGGGAAGATTGTGGTCTATTCCAACGACATAATAAGCGTAACATTGTTAATTCTCAATGTAGTAGCTATTCTAACTTGGAGCACCCAACAACATGTAGAAACCAAATGGATTTGTACAATGCACCAACCATTGTATCCTGTTTAGCTTCACATATTCAGATGAACTAAATATCTCCAACAATACCAATGTTTACACACTTTGGTAGAGAGTACCCATCAACATACAACAACCAAATCTTTGTACATTGCTCCAACCCCTTTACCCTCTTCAACTTCACAAGTTGATTGTCATCAACTCCTGCGATAATGCTGCCATTTTAGAAATATTTTCTATGATATTTATGATTTTTACATAATTCTAAATATAATTGTTTGAAAATATATTTTTTACACATATATGAAATGTTATGTTATGTTTCTATTACAATTGTCAAGAGTAAAATATAATCCATAGAATTTTTTCTAGGAAACTAATTATATGATACTCTTGGTATAAAGTGTATCAAATCATATGATAAACAAGAGCATCATTTCTTCCATTGTACAAAATTATGGGTATATTCAAAATCATCCAGTGTCTCCCATCACTAATATCATATTCAAAATTATGACTAGAAATTTCCAAAACTACAAATGAAAACATGTAAAACTGCAATTATTAATCAACTAAATCGAACATTGAATGAAAATTATTACATAGTAAGAAGTGATAGTTCCAGCTTAGTCTCCCAACTCCAACTTTATTTGTGTTCTAATGTTGCTAAACAAAAACTTCTTCTTGGACATGATAATCCTATATGAAAATTCATAATACTAGTAGAGCATTAATTAATACAACCTAATACGCTTCTCACCTGAGGATTGGTCCTTCATATAGTGGCCCCCACTGAGAAATATTGCATGATCAAGATCCCAATTGATGTCAAATTCCCACTCTTCATCCTGCTATCCATATCTGACCACCACACAAGCTGTAAAAATAAAATCAATTACAATATGGAAATCGAAGATGACACTCTAAAGATGGAGGAAGACATGTGTAAGTTCGTTCAAGTAGCTCAAATATAGTAAGGTGCATAATACATGTAAACAGATGCATACCTTCCGTGTGTCTCCATGCTTTCAATGTAGGAACCTTCGAACAAGCCTTATGTAGTACTGAGGAACAAGGAGCATACTTATAGTTGGAGCGCGTCAATGCCTACAGGCTATCTAGGCATTGACGTGCTCAAAAATACATTAAAAATCGTTGATGGCATCGTGTTGCCACCTTCTTGGGCACCAAATTCAATAGTTTCATCATCGTTTCATATCCAATTATACTCAATATAAATGGGTTTTTATAAAAAAATAGTTTAATAAATAAAATTGTAACTATAGAAAAAATTATAGATAAAAAAATTAAAATATTGTAGGGGCTGGATTAATATGGGTTGAGAGATCCATATATATCCTATTGTGCATGACACAACAATGACAATTACCTATTATAAAAAGTAATACTATAAATATTATCATCATAGACACATGCCTGCTAAATATCACACATGATAGCTTGCATGACTATCTTATGAACAAAAACATCTTCATGGCCTTATCCTACATTCATCAATTTGTATGTATGGTGATTATGTGGAAATCATATTTCACCATTTAATGGAATATAATGCAATGGATTATCTGGGGAATACATATGCCATAATAGAAGCACGAATGATATTAATTAGGAATTTTAGAATAAATATGAAATAAGGGGGGATGATGGCTTATGAGTATCACACCAATGAATATGAAAAATGAAACCTATACATTGTTTCTCTTCCTATTATTCTTTCCAAAGTGCATGGATATACCTGGAGAACAAACACATTGAAGAGAAGTTCAATGCGATAGGTTTATATTTAGTGTAGGGTTTAATTATGATTATAGTCTAGAGATGCCAGGTTTTGATGATGGATTCACATTATGTTAAGGGCCATGGTTTGGTTGTGTAAGAGTACTAAATGGGAACAAAACCAAAACATACATTACACATATATTTATTATCATACAATATATATCATTATCCTCTATCCATACCATGTTGAGAGAATGTCTCTTTCAAAATACTCTTAGATTAGGAACATTGGAATAAGTAACTAAATAAATGGAGGGAAGTTGGATATCTAATAAGTATCATGGTGATAAATGTGCAAAACAAAACCTATATATAGTCTATTTTCATCCCCTTATTTCCAAAGCGCATGGATCTACCTAGAAAACAAAAACATTGAAGAGAAGATGAACAAGGTAGTTTTTTATTCAATGTGGAGTTGAATTAATATTGCAATATAGAGAAACCAAGGATTTATATCCTTCATTCATTGGATACCTTTGTCTCATAGCTAATTAATGAGATGATATAAACTTATTATCTATATATTCAATCATAGTAACGACAATTCTAGTCAAAATGATCAATTTGCCACCACTATTCAAAATTATATTTGGAATCCCACGTTATCATATATTTATTGGATTCACTAATTGGGTGTGTATCAAAAGTAGCATATATATATGCTACTTTTGATACACACCCAATTAGTGAATCCAATATATATATGATAACGTGGGATTCCAAATATATATATATTATTTTTAAAAATGTTTAATCAATGGCATGTTAATGTAGAAATTCAGGCCAGCAGTAGATTAATTTTACCCACAACAATTATCAATTGATCATGCAAAATTGCTAACAATGGAGACCGAATATGGAGCTGTAACACAAAATTATATTAACTGAGTGTACAATAGCCAACCCTTTAATAACATAGGTTGCTGAATATATAGAATACATCAAGAGATCGAATGCATCAGGAGGCATCCAAAACTAGCATAAAGCAGGCTTACCCAAAATAGGCAAATCCCCCATAGGTGTAAAAAGCTGATCCCAAATCTGTCATGAGGCTCACGAATTGGCAAGGGCACATGGGCAAGCTAATGAGTGGTGGAATGGCATATAATACATGCTTTTGCATGGAGGAAAGAGTGGAGGATGAAAGGGGCAAAAAACAAGTTCACCTCACCTAGTCTTGCTTTCCTATGTGCCTTAAAACACTGAAAAAGCAGGCAATAAAGCAGAAAAAGCAGAAGGGTGCCTAGAAGGCCAGGAATAAAGTAGATTTGATTCCTAAGGCTTTCCCAAGCACTACATGAGTCAAAGATGGCAAGTTTGACCTCTATGGATAGGCAATTAACAACTTGCACAAGGCGGGACACATGAACTAGGCAAATAAGACAAAAATAAATGAATTAATGTCTAAGTGGGTAAACTATGGGTTGATTATTCTAACAGTTAAGTGTACATTCAACAAAATTGAAGAAAAGTTAATCAAAATGATTAATTTGCCATCACTATTCAAAATTATATTTGGAATCCTATATTATCATATATAATTGGAGGATTGGTGCAAGGTAATGATACCCTCTTATGACGCTTCTTATGATGCTTTTGTTGCAATAGACTCCTAGAAAAACCTAAAATCCAATCATTAAAATGAATTAATAGAGGTACCTACATAGATTTTTAGAATATGGTGTAAAAAGATTAAACGTAAAAAATAAGATCACATTCTAGATTATATATCTTTTATTTATGGAAAATAGGTATAACTTCCAAAAAATGTCATTCTTCTAATATTGGTGTGTTATTTTTTCTCTAGAACATAATGCATGTATTCATGTTAGGCCTTGGGTTTGGTGTGTAAATTATTCAATTTTGTGAAAAAAATTATGTAGACTTGTAGATGACAAATGGTTCGTGTGCAGTATTATTTGTTAAAATTTCGAGTGTTAATTTTATGTTTTTTTAAATTAAGGAAGTTGGAAACGACCTAAAATTACAGGGTTGAGCGTTATGCCCCACTATTATGTCTTAACATTATTAATCAATCTATCTTTTTTTAGTGCGTAGGTATTCTAGTATAATTGTGCGATTTCTATTCCATTTCCGAAATAGGTAAGTCAATCAACAGTTATAGTTGAAATACATGACCTATGTTTCATATCAATATGACATGAGTGCGAATAAAAATGCATAAAAAATATAAAACACTAACAAATTTATTCAAAAATATATATATTTGGAATATGCACATAGAGTTCTATAAGTGTGTAGTTTATTAGTAGTGGACAATTGGAGAATATACATAATCAAGGTCGAAAAGCATGAAGTTACAGAAAATTATGTTTTTTTACTATAATGTAGTTCGAGTCATAAGATTTGGCAACACAAACCTAGAACCAAACCTACCAACTAATTAAACATGGAAATGGAAAAATCCAAGTGCGCCAAAACAATTTAAATTTAGAAGCACTTATGCATAACTAACATGTGTGTATTAATAATACATGTGACTTAATAACACATGCACATTAATAGTGCATTCATGTTAATAGTGTGTGCACTAAATTGCATGCACACACTATTATATAATTTTATTCATTGTCATATTTCATTTATTTCTCTTCCATTCTCAATATCTATCCCTTTCTCTATATAATCCCAACCCCCCCCCCCCCCCCGGTCTCTCTCTCTTTCTCTCACACCCCCTATATCTCTCCCTCTATCCATAACCCCCTCTCTCTACTACCCTAAACCCTAACTCCTCTCTCTCCCCACCACCCCTAAATAATATATTTATCTCTCCAACTCCCCTCTCTTCCTATGCACCCAACCCCCTCTCTTTCTCTCTTACTCTCCACCAAAACCCCTCTCTTTCTCTCCCATCTCCCTCTATAACCCCACACACCCCTCGCATCCCATATTTCTCTACAATCCTCCTCTCTACCCAACATACCCCCCCCCCCCCCCCCCCCCCCCCTC
>LPNX010041406.1:108896-155658 GCA_001517045.1 Pseudotsuga menziesii
CCCTACCACTAAGCATCGTCTCCCCTAACACATTATCTTGCTAATCCTAACCCACCTCTCTTTCTATCTCCCATATTATTTCTACCCCTAACCCACCTCTTTCTTGGAGACGGGTAGAGTAGAAGATAAGGGGGTTAATACATGAACACACGCTAAGAGAGCACACACATTGTTAGCATGCACACACTCTTTAAACACCTTTTTCTCTATCCTCCATGCATTCAAGGTTGTGAACATTTCATAATAAATGTTGTAAACGTTGCACAAGAACATGTGTATGTGCATGCCACATGCACACATTCTTCTATCTGAATAAGATAGAGAGAAAATTTTCCTTCTCACTTCTTCCTATTTGTATACACTCAACTTTATTTGCTCTATTTTTGTATTTTCTTGTTACAAAGCACATATTGAACAACTCCCTTTGGAAAATTGGAAGGTTCTTACACCTCTTAGATACACCAACTACATTAAGGACACATTGAACATTCTCAAACCTATTGGACACATTGAAACATTCATTTTGCATTGCAATCAAGGTGAAATTAGAAATATATGGTTACATTTATTCTACATGAGTTGTCTTTTACTCTTCATTCATGAATATGGATATTTCAATGCATTTGAGAATTAAATACAAACATCAAATACCTCCATTTCTCTCACAAATATTTCAGTGTTCATGAAATATGTATAGATCAATACAAAAGAAAATGAAATGAAACAATCACGGACCAAAAATTATCACATAGATAATCCTTGAATTGAAATGAAACAATCATCAAACTAGATTGGCCCTTAAAAAACTATGGTCATTGAGCCCAACAATCATGGATTATGGCCTAAATCCATAGTTTCATAGCCAAACCATTCTTTTAGTCACATGAAGCACCCATGTTGGTACATGTTGTTAACATGGGGCACATAATACTCTAACTACAAATTTTTTTTACTTGTAAAGCATATACCATGGTTTAGGCCTTGTTCATGACCTCTACTCCCCACTTAAGCCCTCATTCGAAGCCTTCGTTTTTTTCTCTATTTAAAAAAAAAAATCATTAACATAACTTATAACATATATATGTAATACTAACACACACACACACACACACACACACACACACACACACACACACACACACACACACACACACACACACACACACACACACACACACACACACACACAGACACACACATATATATATATAAATATATATTATACGTTATACAAACTATTAAATACTTCTCCCTTGCATGGATAGATCCTACCAAGTCGACCAATGGATCCCTTTTGACAAGGACCCCATCAAAGCAATTGAACTAGATGACCCTTCTATGTTGAGAACTAGTTCATACATTCATCAAGTAAAGAAGTAATAATCTTACTCAATCACATGTTCATGCTCTTGGAAAATTGTAGACATCATACATTCACTAAATTATCATATTCAACCACCACGATAACATTATATTAACCATCAATAAGAGACAAATGATACTCTATTGAAATTATTCTAGGTAGTTATCCCCCAATACCTACATGAAATGAAGTGAGGAGTATCTTTTCTTGTATAGAACAAGATCTTCTATTTCCTCTTCATTAAAATAATAATTTATGATCCTATATATATCCTAGGGTGGATTAAACCTTTCAAAATACACCACTAAACCATACAAAACCCTAACAATATCCATAAAATATGGTGGTCAAATCCACAAGTATAAAGTATCCAAGAAAAACAACTCTAACATATAGCATCGAGAGAGGGAAAAGACCAAGTCAAACCCTATATGATAAATATCCAAGGAAATCCAATATGTGTGCTACATTAGAAAAGGATCCAAATAATGAAAGCAGACCATTGAATATTTTAATGTACCTAATTCAAAAAATAGGCACATCAACTCCATGTTGTCAACAGAGGTTCAATTGACTCTCATATTCTTCAACAATAGTGGATTTTATATGTTTACTCGAATATGAATAATATGGTGCATCCCACAATATAAACTATCCAACCACTGTAAGGTACCCAATGAGTTATGATATATCACCACTGTAATATTCTTGATCCAAAATTAGAGCTATAAACCCCAATGCAATCCTAGAGAATCACTAAATTCAGAACTAGGAGCACTAGTTCAAATATGACCACACAAAACACAGGATTTCCAACTCTTCCCAAACACCTACTAACATACAGAAAATTTGACCCAAACAAATTTAGATGGACCCAAACACTCTCAATATAACCAATAACATACTTGATAATACTTTTATGGAATATTTGAACCCTATAGCTCAGACTACACAAACATTTCTAACATAGGGTGCGCAAGACAAAATGTACAGTTTAACCGACTGGTAAAATGATCATAACTTGGAAATATATAAACACTTTGGATAAAATAAAAAGTGTTTCCAACTGGAAACAACACTCACAATGCGATGGAATAGGTATCAATACCCAAAATCGCTCATAAATGATTGAACCAGAAGATTATTTTTTGACCCCCTTAACACAGATACAAGATTGAGAGCAGTACCATCTGTAGAACTTCCAAAAACACCCAAAATGCTTCCAAACACACTCGAGTCAAGACAAATGGTTTATTAACAGACACCTGATACTATCATGAAATATTTATATATAATACATTAATATTACACCATCACATTTACAAATATACTAATAGATTTAACTATTAACTCATAGATCAAACCATGCTTGAATATTAAACAACATATGGGGAGAAAAATGAGATTTCTATTATAAATGGGACATTATCAGAGATTATATAAATGTATGGTACATAATATCTGATCCACCCAATAGTTGGAATTGTTTGTGGACTTCGACGTGTTCAACATTGACTTTGACAATTCTGCACCTCAACATAACCTTGAGAGGTTCAATATCGACTCAACAGATTCAACACCTCAACAAGCATTGTTGACACTGGCGATCGACACGACTACGGTAGATTGTCTCTCTGTAACTGTTTAACTTATGAACCATTCCAACTTCTTTGTAATTGAACATAACGGGTAGACAACCCAAGCGTTCTCAACACTCTATATAAGAATGTGCATTATTGTAACATACAAGAAAGTAATAGAACGGTAATGAAGTAACAAATATTGGTTCGAATTCTTCCATATTGTTTGTGTATTTGTGTATGTTTATGTGTGTAGTGTATTTCCTACTTTGTTGATTATTAATATGCTTCCACCATAACAGTACTTGATTCATTCAATCGAACTGTTGTCCCCATCGTGCACCTAGGAATGCAAATCATTGGTACAAGAACTTGTTTGTTATTAAGTCATGTCTTTACACTTCTATTGAGGTTACCTGACTTATTCCTATTCAAATATGACCACAAACCCAAAAATCCAAGAAGACACTACCTTCTACTTCTGAGTATCTATCTACTCGCACCACTAGACCGAAGATGGCCATAGAAGCATAAAATATACATGTAACTGACGAGACAGAGCAAATCATAGAGAAAACAATGGATGGCCAATGAACCAAAATTTTAACCTCGCTCAATGCATGTGATTCTCACATGATTCTCCTCGACATCAGGATGATTCTCAACAAGATCTAACTCCAACAAAATCAGTCCATTCAAAGTGCAAATGAACTTGGACATACCAAATCTAAAAGGAAAAATTGACACTAAATCTGTAGACAATTGGGTACAACAACTAGAATCCTATTACTCTATGAATAAACTCTCAGAATATGAAAAGATTACCATTGTGTCTTTAAATATGTAGACCTTTGTGCATTGCTAGAGGGAGAACCTATCTACCAATATGGAGAAAAATGGAGACCCCATAGATACATGGGATAAATTTGTAGAGAATGTCTAGGAGGAGTTCTACCCACCCAAGTACATTGAACAACAATATAAGAAGTGGCAGCAACTAAGGAAATGGAAAGACCAGTCTGTGTAGAGTTACACCGATGAGTTCTATCGTCTCATGGATAGAATTGGAATTCAAGAAGAAGAGAAATTTCATGTTCTAAAGTACGTTAGTGGATTATCCCCATACATTCAGCAATAGATGGAGTTTTTGACTGTCAATACACTTGCAGATGAATTCCACTATGCCAATAATATTGAAACTACACAAAAAGGAAAATAATGTTTTGCAACCAAGCCGACAGGTCAAACATCCAACAAGAAGTCACCAACCGACTATGACAATTCAAGACACCCTTCTTAGTCGACCCCTCCAAAGAAATACCATGGAAAAATCACTCTTGAAAAGAAAAGAGGGAACATAGGAAACAACCCCCTGCCAAGAAATGGTGTGATTACCACAATTCATCATGGCAGGATACGTCTAAATGCAAGGCTCAGAAGAAATTTTTGGTAAATTTGTCTACCTCTGACTTGTCCGGCAAAAACCTGGTAGGATCTGACTAAGAAAAATCAACCCTTTTGACATCAACATAGACCACTCCAACAACCTTGACTATCGTCAACGAGGAGGAATAAGAGCTCATGTTCCATACACATATATGGGTTCAAAACAATCAATTGCATTTGATTGTGGATAATGATAGACATAAGAACTTTGTTTCTAAATATATCATGAAGAAACTAGGTATTGTCACCACTCCACATCCTCAACCTTATAATATCGGTTGGATGAAGGATGGAAAGGAGTTGAGAATCACCCTACAATGCAAACTCACCCACTTCATTAAGGCTTTTAAATATGAATTACTATGTTATGTGGCACCACTTTCCGTAGCCAATGCCTTTTTTTAGAAAACTTACTTATGGGATTGACATGTGATTTATCAATCACAGCCTTAGAAGGTGATTGTATAAATATGGAACCAATGGTATCATATACCTGAGCGATGACCTACTCTAACGGTTGCAATGGTATCTTCCAAATAAACAAAGAAGCTCATCAACCATGCTCAAAGATTTGAATTGATCATGATTAAGCCTCATCATCCCAGGAAGACTACAACAACTAGTCAGCTCATAAACCAATGCATCTCCTGACAACAACAGCTCAATACAAGACTCTCCTTATCGACCTATTTCCATCCTCAGATAGGCGAACAAATGGAATTTGTGAATCGCTTGGTAGTACAATTGCTCCACGTGTACAGGCATTCGATGGACATGGGAAGAAAGTATCCCATATATACAACATAGTTACAATCGTGATCATAAAAACTTTATGGGTAAGATTCCATTTGAGATATGTTATGGATTTCAACCCTCAACTCCCATTGACACATTCGAACAACACTGACTCTGACCAGTGAGAAGTTGAAAAAGAATTGAATTTTCGTGATCAAATATATATCATCCAGAAACAAGCACAAGAAATGTTGAAACAAGCTAATGTGAAATCTAATTCTCGACATGATAAGGATCGTATCCCTCATTAATTTAAAATTGGGGATAAGGTCTGGTTGCATCTCAAGAAGGAACACTTCACTACCCCATACAGGAAGCTAAAACATTTGTGATATGGTTCGTACACTATTCTCAAGCAAATTGGAGAAAACACTTTACAGCTCGACATTCCTTCATGCTTGGGTATGCATCCAATATTGAATGTGGATCTACTTCGAACATACTACGCACAAGTGTTGGAAAAGAATGACTTGTAGACAACAGAACCCGAAGACATCCATCGATATGTTCAAGAGCCTCTTCCTTGCGACACCATTGTGGGATGATGAATATTCCATACAAGGATGAACGCAATTCCCTTGTTTTAGGTGGGTAAATACAGGCAGCTCCCAGCACAAGGAAAATGGTACTCTTCTACTAATCTAATGAACAAGTTTCCTCATCCGTACGAGCAAAGAATGGGGACCATTATTTCTTATGGAAGGGGTATTATCCACCCAGCAATTGGCATTGCTTGTCGACTTCGATAAGTCTGCACCTCAACATGAACTTGACATGTTCAATATCAACTCGACATATTCAACACCTCGATAAGCATCATCGACAACAATGATCGACATGACTGCGTCAGATTGTCTCTCTGTCTTCTAGTTGTCTGTAACAGTTGAAATTATGAACCGTTCTGACTTCTATGTAATTGAACATAACAAGAAGACAACCCAATTGTTCTCAACACTCTAAATAAGCATGTACTTTTTTGTAACTTATAATCAAGTAATTGAACAAAAATAAAGTAATAGATATTGGTTCAAATTCTTGCATATTGTATGCGTATGTGTGTATGTTTCTTTATGTAGTGTATTTCCTACTTTGCTTATTATTAATGTGCTTCTTCCATAACAGTACTAGATTCATTCAATCGAACTCTTGTCCCTGTCATGCACCTGAGCACCCGTATTAATATCATAATATATATAAATATCTAGTACAAATATATTATATATAGATTTTATATAACCATAGAGAAGAGAGAGAGAGAGAGAGAGTTACTACTCCAAATGAGTGATTTCCATCCATTGTTGCGCCCTCCAAGAGAAATATTTAGACCAAAACTTGTAGATGTTCCTCCTACAATGCACCCTCCATCAAATATGAGTGATATACAACCATTAGATCAGACTTCAAAATATTTGGACATCCATAGGTGTGCCCTCCTCGAGTTGAATCTGCCACAAAACATTGTACTCCTGGATACACAACAAATCATACTTCTACCGACTAGAACTCAAACACAACAACATGAATTAAATTAATATATTGAGCATGGAAATCAACATCTGCAATAATATCTATGGATAAATCTGAAGGTGAATTCTCCTCTCAATAATCCATTTCAATGAACCTCAATGAATAGATCTATATGATCTCCTCCTCTCTACTAGCTAGGGTGGAATATTTCACCACTGAAACCAGTCTACAATTGCAAGGGGAACGTCTCCCAATATTGAAAATACATAATATCTCTCCTATTCAAAAATCAGATTGCCCAAAATACCTCTCCCAAGAGTCCTTTTTATAGACTCCACTGAGCCCTTTCCCCCTCATTCTAGAATTCTCTCACAAAATATTAATAAAATATTAATAATTATTATTTTCATGAGAGAATGATATCTTGGAACTCATTTGTTTCCTCTCTAATGTTATTTGACCAAATAATAACTTCATCTTCCTTGGCAGTTCAAATTAGAGAGGCTTAACTTGAGTTTTGGGGAGTTACACTAACATGTGGGCACACTCTCTCCTCTAGTTCCCCCCTTGGATAAATTTAGGGCCTGAAACATGTCATAAGCTTTCATAAATTGTCATAAGTTATCATAGTACTTGAATCTTGTCAAAATATATCAGAAGGTTTCTTCTGGGAGTTACACTTCCACAAGTGCACCCTCACTATCTATTTTTAGCCTGGGGAGGTAAAACTTCATAAGATTCCTTCATAATGAGATACCTTACATGATAGATGAGAGTTATATATCATGTGGGGCCCTATTCACCCTCCTATGCACCCTCCTTATCCCTTTTTTCCTAATGTTGCATTAATCACAAATATTGGACCTCATACATTAAAAATTTATGGCACACATCATCACCTTAATAATTTCTTGTAACTTTTCCACGTGACTATGGCCATTGCAATCCCTCGTATAATAGAGTGGTACATAGTAAAAATTTGGGGACATGACAATCCTCCCTGCCCAATATTCCTTGTCCTCAAGCAATTTTAATATGGGTGTAGTGTATATTCTTCTTCCCCAACTTATGCACATTAATTTCTCTACCTCCTCCCTTAGTGATGATTATTTATAAGGCCACAATTTCAAATGGATCAATTTGTCAACTCTATATCCCACAAAATAAACCACGCTAAGGTTTAAAATGATGTCATGGCTCCAACCCAATCGAAAAGAGGTGAAGTATAATCTGCTCGATGTATGGTCCTCCAAGGTACTGCCATAGGAATCCTTCTAACCACTATCAATAATAAGAGTGACTCTACACTTCAAGCACTCACACAACTCCCCAATAGATTGGTACACAAAGAATTTCATCATATGAAATCCAAAACTAAATCTCACCTCCAGGTCTATTGCTAAAAAATTGTTTAGTACTATAACTTCAAGACCCTTAGATAATATCAGAAAGGGACCACCATGTTTCCTCTATGCCACTTTGATCATAACCATCCCACTGTCATACTTTTTTGGCATCATCCTCCCTTGCATATCCAAACTGAAAAATCTATAAAAACTTAATCTACCACCATGGATAGTGGTATGCACAGGAATTCAAGTGAGGCATACAATCCTACTGCCATACTTGATCCTGAATATTGGTAAAGTTATTTTTTCTTGATCACTAGTCATGATTTTTGGATTCTCATGAAATCCAATCCTCCCATCAAGAGATATCTCCATCTCCCCAACTATCCTATCACCAACCTAGCTAAAAAAATTGAGTCCAAGAATGACCCGAGGGTCCCAAATGAACCTGATAAATGAAGAGTGCCTACTGCATCCACCTTTGAACTAAATAATATCCACACCAAGAGCCTCCTATAATCTCCCTGGCCACCAAGTAGTAATACATTGTATCCATCCACCATAAGGTCGCCCACCTAGGAAATTTATCCACTACTCCACATGGATAGGCTATTGAAAGAGTTGGATAGATTTACCTTCTATGCTAGTTACTGAATTGTCAAACCAAGTAATACTAGGATCCCAATGTCTGTGTTACACCCCTCTGATCATCATTGTCATCCGAAACAATCCATCACTATGAAAGATTCTAGGATCCCACCACCAAATTGGAAGTTCATCACTCCCAGTGTTGATTCGAACCTCTATGAGTCTGTCCAATCACTAGTACAAAATGAGAGATAAATTACCAAACAAATGGCCAATATATGCATATAAATGACCACTTTTGATTTGGTGATCGCAGGTGGCTATCTTTCGTTCTCTTATCACGCGACAAAAAATGTGTTCATATTTAGTTTTGTCATTTATATCTTGTCTTGTAGTCATTAATTTGGTCTTATATTTGGCCATATATTTGGTTATTAAATTTGGTCATTAACTATCACAATTAATGACCAAATATACAACCAAATTAATGACAAAAATATGACCAAATTAATGACCACAAGATAAGCTATAAATTACCAAACTAAATATGACCACATCTTTGGTCATGTGATAAGAAACCAAAAATTAGCCACCAAAATTTCCATTTGGTCATTTATATGTGAATTTTGGTTATTTTTTTGGTCGCTTATATCTCATTTTTTGTCACATGTATCTCAGTTTTTGGTCACTATTTTAGTCGCTTTTAATCGATATTGCAATATCATTAGTGAATGAAGGAATCAAACCACTAACCTCCTTGTAAAGCAGGAGCTCTTCCATTGAGCTAACACCCTTCAAGAATCTGAGAACTTAGCTTACAGAGCCGTCTATAATGGTGAAAAAGATTAATACATGGATTTGTGTATCTAATGGATGGAAAATGATGGTAGATTGTATAATTTCATAAGATATGATCAAACAAGTTATGAAAACCATGCACATAGATATGGCTTCAAACGTGTCACAAGTGGAATTTGAACTTGGGCACTACCCCCACCAAAATATTTTCCAATCTAGAAGCTAGATTTGAAATACAAATCCCAAATTGATGTGATAGCATCCTTCCTCACTATTCATTCACATCACCGGTCATTTCAGTGTCATGTCATGTGTGCCTTCTTCTTATGGCTATTATCTACGTGATGACTATAATAATTACAAGTATAACTATTTTTACTAGAATATCCCTATATTGGGATTCCATACCAGATTAATAATATTCTCCCTCCTCCTATGATTACTTCTCATTGCTATAGATGTACAATATATAAAGTCACAACTCATGACTCTAGTGAATATAGGATATAAAGTAAGCACATATTCCCATTGAAGTTAGGATGGACAGTTCATTTAGGACCAACTATAGCATAAAAAAACATGTCAATAACATGTTTTGGATAGTTGAAGGAAGAGGATAAAGTATCATCCCTAGATCTATGGAACAAAGTTCAGTAGAGAATAAACACATTGGAAACATATAGACCATACATAATGAACAATATTGAGAGTAAAAAGTGTTTCTATCAACCTATTCCTTCATGAACAAATACGTTTGGTCAAATGATATCTTTAGAGTTAATGAGGAAAATGTTGTCAATATAGAGATGATTCGTGGGAACATGGATGTTGCAGATTTCTTCATCTCCACTCTCAACCTGTATATAAAAAGTGGATAAAAATAAGAACTTCCTTTAATACAAATATAAATAATAGTTAAAGTATAATCATTGCAAGATACACTGCATGTTTACCAATAAGCATGCACTTTTATTTCATTTTATGATGTCAATAGCCTATCTACAAATAGATATCAATTTGCAGATATCCAATAGACATTTCCATTTGTCACTCAATTTCATCATCTGCGTGGAATACTTGGCATTAAGTCAACTTCAAGGATATATAGAATCTAGAGCATAAGCAACTACTTAAAGGATAAGTGATGATGTGATAAAACCAAATGCATATTGCCCTACATGTGGATGACAAATAATTGCAACCTCTTTAAAGGCCCTTGTGTTCTGGTCTGCAAGGAATAAGCTACAAATAAGATTCAAAAGAAATTTTTAACAAAATAAAAAATTACCACCTTATCCAATATAAAAAATTTGACTCTTAAATTAATATTGCATGTATGATGTATCCACAAATTAATACCTTAAATTTTGTTGAATTTGACCAATTCATATCTCAATGAATGGAAATCTAGAAAACCATTATATTTCAATACATGGAAAAGTTTTATAAATTAAATCAGATATATTTCTAGAAACGTCAAATAGGAATGAGAAAATAATATGACCCATTTTGGAGACATGAATGCTTACATCTATTGAAATCTAATTATAAATTTGAGGAAAACAATGAGTATTTCCCTAAGTGTTAGTGAGGTGACCTTTTCCAAACTTGGTACTTGATTATACAATAAAACATGTTTCTAAAATGTAATTATCCTAAAATCAATGCAAAATACCATATCATGCTTACAATGATCAATGTCAAAACAAGAACTTCCATGTGTACCTCTTAAAAGGGAGTTATACAGTCTAACAAGCCAACAATATTTTTTTAAATTCGAATGTATATGTCTAATCTCAGTAATACCTAGAGAAATGATATCACTTGTTTTCTTTGAGGATAAGTAGATATTTTTTCCGAGAGGCATTTTCTTTATGAACCATTCTCCAACCCAGAGGATGGAAACTCCCATCCAAGAATATACAAATAAACACATCAAGAATACAAAGAACAAAGAAGTAATGAATCCAAGGCCTATAATTGACCCAGAAGTAAGAGTTAGCAAAAAAATATAAATATGTTGGCAGTTTCATTAATTAGGCTCTTCTGTATCATCATGCAAAAATATAACATTTGTGAGAATTATAAAGTAATTTGCATCGCTATAAAAAATAAGGAATTCCTATGCAAAATTAGATTAAGATTGCATCATAAATAAAGGCTTCATTAGAGCTTCAATTTGATGCCGAGAGAAATGAAACATGTAATAAAAAATTGAAAGAAACCACATTTATTATTGGAGTTACGAGTGATGAAAACCATCACTATAAACAAAAAGAAATTCCTGTTCAAAACTAGGTTAAGGTGCATCATAATAGAGTCTTCATCAGAGGTTTAATTTGATTATGAGAGAAATGAAACATGTAATAAAAATCTGAAAGGAACCACATTTATTATTAGAGTGATCTGTGTTGAAAACTACCAATCATTTCCTAACTAGCTATTGAAAATTAGAATTTGTGCACTTCTATGATTATTTCCTACCTATTTGATCCTTATGAAGCTTGCTTCAAAATTAATATCATTAACTTTTATTACCTTCTAGACTTTACCCAGTTGGCTCTTTTTAGACATATTCTACAAACTAGATACTCATTGACAAGTATCCTAAACATTGTAATGTGCAATCACTTTTCTGTTGTTATCCAATGTACAAGAGCATTTTAACCCTGCATGACTGTTCACCCTAGCCCGTTGTCGATCCCTGGGAAACAAGATCCCAAGTGGATGTCACCTACATGAGATGAATGGTAACAATGTTAAATACACATAAAAAAATTTAAAAAATTATAAAACATAGCCAACCATTCAAAAATAAAAATAAAAAATGTAAAAAAAACTCTAAACTCATACCTCGACGCGATTCATAAATGTCAGGAACATAACAAACCACATAAATGTTTTTTCACCATTACAAAATTTATTTACATCAATTTACATGTATATACATGTGTATCCATCCCCAAATGCATTTCAGTGAAGGGATGATGCACAATCATGGATTCCTTTAAAGACACTTTAGATGCCACATAATACTAGAAAAACCTGGAACCTATGACTTTAGGTGAGAATTAGGGGTACTTTCCTAATGTATTTGAAGATGAAGTAAAAAGAAAAAAGATAGGTAATTGAATCAGATTTCATAATATATAACATTTATGCAGAAAAAATGTGTAAATTATTATAAAATTAGTTCCTGTGAAATTGGGTTTTCAAATTTTCAGTGCATCACAACATATATGTTTGTGCGGGTGCATCAATATATGAGGTAAATGATGTCAATTTTGGATAAAATATTGCAGACATATAAACGACATATGGGCCTAGTGCAACACTATTTATTCAAAAAATTTCATGAATTATTTTTTATTATTGTTAATTATTGAAGTCAGAAAAGATTGAAATGAAAATGTTCTATGTGGGTGCAACACTTTAGAGGAAAAAAATAATGAAATCCTTGATTTCTATATATAACATTGTAGAGCTTGATCTTTTCTAGTGCACCATATAGTTTTCTTGGGAAATGGTGAAGGAAATCAAAAGTTATATAAAAAACAATCGATGTAAGTCTATTTTCGAAAACTAACGTGTGTCATTTAGAAAAATAATAATAAATAAATAAAAAATACATTTGAAGGAAAAATTTACATATTCAGAATCGTAAGATCGTACTCTACAATATTCTAAATTTTCATAATAAAACTATTGTGATTGTCAAAGCAAAACACGCCATCGAAACAGAGCATATTGATAGAGTTCCAAAAGACAGGTAATAGCCCTGGTTTATTTGTCTTAGCCAATAGGTTCGGTAGTCCGAAGCTATTTCCGAACATAATGCCAAACCTTATTCTTGCTGAGTTTTTAAATTTTAAAAACATGTATATGCATTATAGTGCATATGCATTTTAGCGTTATTCATATCGCATATGCGTTTTTGCTTAACTAGCTTGGAACGAGAGTAAAAAAGAGTAAATACCAAGTTAGTGGATAGTCTTTGGGAGAAACCCCATCTAAAAAGAAAAGATCATGGTAATTATTGGCCCCTCCAAAGCGGTTTAGTGTGGAAAAAGGACGATGCTTAGCCTAAAATTTGTGAATGGTTGTCGATAATAGGGTCAAATTATTAGAGGTTCAAGGCACTTGTCAGTGGTGCTTATTCATGGCGCTTAAGACATAGAAGATGCTTTTTAGACTTAATGATTGAGTTTTATTGCCTAACATTTCTCTAAGGCTTGAAACTCATATCTATCTCTAAATTATTCCTAATGGTACCAACACATCCACTACGAGGATAAGGATTGCAAGATCATTTATGTTGTTTTGAAGCATTATTTTTTTTCTGTGGACACACAAAAGCATATTTTAGGGCCTAAGGCCAAGGTCTCATCTCTCGACTATGTTGAGGCCGCACGATGTATACATTGTGCTTGAGAACAACTTAGGATTTCTCCCACAACTATGTCTGTTATATGCTCATGAGGTCATGTATGGTGGATCAAATTTCATTCTTAAAACTATATTGTAAGAATTTTTCTTTATGGTACAAGGCATAGGTTTCCTACCTTAATAATTTCCAAGACCCATGGATTCATATCTACTATCCAAAACCTTCTAACGACATCCATGTCACCACTCGAAGGAAAGGGTAACTTCAAAAGGTCATGGTTGGTCATTTGAGGTGTTTTTCATGGTCATGGATTCCTTGAATTTTTTTAGATTCCAATCCCAATGTTTACTTCCCCATCAATATCGAAGGCGACACAACCCATACCTGGTGCTTGTAATTCATGTGAGGTGATTCGAGGTATCATTTTAGGCCTTCGATAGATATAATGTTCCTTTATGGAATAAGGCTTGGGTTTACTTCGTCAACCATGTGTAAGACCTTGAGAACCATGTCTACTATTTAAAACCTCTCGATGGCATGATTATCCCCATTTTTTGGGTAGGGATACCATCAATAGGTCCTCTGTGGTAGTTTGAAGTGTCCTTATTGACCTTCAATGACTAAGGGATTCATTTAGGGCCCAAGGCTTAGGTTTCCTTCCATTTCCATGCATATGGCCCCGAGACCCATAACTACTGTAAAAAAATCACCAATCAATCACATATCCCTAATCTAAGGCCAAAGACCCCCTAGAGAGGTCATGTGTGGTCGCTTGATACATTATTCTTTCGTCTGGATCCCTAGAAGCTTCCTTTAGTGTCTACGACCTGGGTTTCCCAATTGCTTAACCATGTCAAAGGTCTCTAAACCCATAATTAGTGATTAAAACAACCTAATAGTGTCAATTCCCACACACAAATATAAGAATGGCCTCAAGAGTTAACATATGGTGGTTTAAGGTGTTATTGGTGGTCCTAGATTCCTAGAAGCTTCATTTAGGTCATAAAGTAGAGGTTTCATCCCTTGATAATGTATAAGACCCCAGGTCCCTCCCTTCCACTTATATTTATTCCCCTCCCACCAATCCATTCCCTTTATATTTTTCCTCCTTCCATCCCCCCCTCATATCTCTCCCCTACCCATCCCTCCCTTCCCCTTATATTTCTCCTCCCTTCATCCCCCCCATATATGTCTCTACCCATCCCTCCCTCCCATGATTCCCTATACACCTTCCGCTCCCTCCTTTGACCCCCCCACCTCTTAACCAATGTAATGTTGGGCCATGAGCCACCGCATAGACCATTTGGATGGAATATTGGGAGTCTAAATGGTATTATAATGAGATAAGGGTGCCATTATAGGTTTTTGGATGGGAGGGATGGGTCTTTGGACATTGACTATAGTCATGGAAGAGAAGACAATAAATCCCTAAATCAACATGCATGCCTTATAGATGGAATACTTGGCCTTTAGTGGGATATAAGTGTCATTATGAGGTTTTTATGCACTAAGGATGGGTCTCAGGGTCTTAACCATGGTAATGGGAAAATAGTGTAACAGAAACAAGTATTAAACCATTACACATGCCCTTTAAATGGGATATTTGTCCTTAATATCGGATATATGTGCCATTAGACTATTTTATTCATTGAAGATTGTTCAGGAGGCGTTGACCATGGTCATATGGGAACCATTGTGTATATTTCTAAACAAGAGATAGTTCTGAAGACACCACCATGGTCCAAGGATAGGTATGGAAGTATTGACCATTAATATGGGTTCCATTATAAGGTTATCAAGTTTAAATATTTGATATGCACTAAATCACATATGCGATTCAGTGATCACGTAATACAAACTGCCCGTTAATTAAAAAGCAATGTATCCATATCGCATATGCATTATAACGCATATGCGATAAAATCGACATGCGCTATATCGCATATGCAATATGTGGTATATAAAAAATGTTGGGTTTCATGTTGTGGGCCAGGTTTACTCTAGCAAAAGACATAATTTTTCTGAACCTGCACACAGAGAACTGTTCAACCTGCAATTTAATCATTTCTTACACAAATCCATAGGTTTTGTACAAGTTTGGGTTGATTTCAATGGGGAATGTACGTAATAGAGGTAGAAATTCAGCGAGGAAGGTGCTTACACTGGAAGAAGATGAAAATAAAAAAGAAAAGAAGAGGGAAGATTCAAGAAATCATCAGCATTCATTGGATGAGCAAATAGTTCCCATTTTCGCTCAATAGATACCTGACGTAGAGGCTGAAGAAGATAATGCAACATTAAAGGAAGTTGGTTATAGGGGAGATGATATTCTTGGTCCATTATTAAGTGGAAAATATTGTGAAGAGTTCAATAATTATGCTACTCCAGATTCAAATGTGACTCCACAACAACCATGCTAGGTGGTTCAATCTCCTAATTGAAGTTGTCATCCTGTAGTGGATGTAAACATTACTCCAGCAATTCAAACGGCAAGAAATATCACATCAAAACAAAAGAGAACTCCTAAATGCATACAAGTGGATGAGAGCAAATTGACTTCCATGGAAGGTAAGGTGGCTAAATGCACTATCCTTCGTCATTATTCTCAAATAATGAAACAATATTTTGATAATAAATCCGAAGCCAGTAATTCCAATTGTTTTTAGCTTTGCTTAAATCTAGAAATATGGAAACTGTTAGAAGAAAGTTAGGCATAAGAACATTGAAGAATATCAAATCAAGTAATCACATTGTTAAATCTCTTATTGCTGCATTCACATCAATAGGTAAAAAAACTCGTTCACAGGACAGTAATGTGGCTTGCCGTGTATTGGTTGAGTCAATTGTATGTAGATCCACAAGACAACGTCATTTACTTAAATGCACATCACAAATTGTGCCTTTACATCCAAATACACTTAAAAATTATTCAATAAGAAGAGACAGCCTTGATGTAGAGGGACAAATGGAAACATTATGGGAATTTAGTGGTAGGTTTCCCTGCAAAGACATGAAGTTAATTGAAGCAGTGAATGGATTAGTGCACACGTTTTTGCATGATAACACTAGGCCTTCTTCTAACACAAAGGATGTGTGAAAACACTGTAGGGGTTCTATGAACAATGAACCTCATCTTAAACATTATCTTGACATGACACAAACTCAATTGTTCGAGATGTTTAAAGTTTCCCATGTAGAGATAAGGCCCGGACAAAGTATCCCATGTAGAGCTAAGGCTTGGGAAAAGACAAGAATGGTATATAGAATAACAATTTATATTACTCAATTACACATGTGGGTTCATACAATAAATAGAACGAAGTATATTTCTGGCTCAACAACCTATATATACATTTACAAAATAGTTATAGTAACTACCTATTTGTTCAACCAACCGACACGAGCTATGAGTTCGACCTATTCTACAATTACTTGACTAGTGAGCCTAGTCAGCTCAGCTAACTAGCTCCTTTAACACTAGGGTGAGGGTTTTAGCAAGGCAAACTTGCTTAGTAGGTGATTGACTTGCCCAAAAAGTCACTAGAGATTTATTTAAAGGTAGTTGGAGCTCCATTATTTAGTTTATATGTTTATTATTTTGTGTTTATGAAGCTAAGGCTTTGTTTCTAATTGTTGTGCCACAATTTCTTGGGAGATGCGCCCCAAGGTTCTCATTACCTCTCTCCACATCCCCTCTTATCCCCTTCTCATTGCAGGTTATATTGTAGATATGGAGCAGCTTCTCTTAGTGATTCAGGATTTTCTAGAATCACCCATCCATCCATGACTGTGCATCATATTTCATTAATAGGTCCATAACTTTTCAATATTTAAGGGTTCAAACCTCCATGTTCTTTGTTGAATTTTGTCTTAAAACTACATTGTAATGATGCATAGTGTTGAAGAGAATTTTATAGTTCATGGATGAGATTAATTTATACTTAATTATATATAATATGATATCATAAATTTTCTCTGCAAATTTTATTCCAATCCGATTCAATATGACTGAGATTTCCTTGTTTTAAGTCAACCTAGTCTAGATTTGCATTGGGAAATGACTAGTTTTGTTGTAACTTTCATATTTCGACTTGTATGAATCCAAAACCACCATTATTTTTCTGATCACTCGTTAAAAAATATATATATAAGTCCCCTAAGTCCAAAACAAATAATTTGAATCATGCTTATCCTTTTTGGAAAAGCCTAAAGTTGGAGCTAGTGAGCTGCCCTCTGAGCTAGTCTCACCTTTACAACTTGTTGAATCATTTACTTTGCCTATGATATGTTATAAAACTTCTTAAACCTATTATTAATGTCCCATAACCTTATATCATAACCTTATTCAGTTTATAAAATCCTCTGGTTGTTGGATTTGACAAAGTCTTCCTAGTTGCACGGTTAGGTGACCCAGAAGTGTGGGAGTAGGTTTCAGAGGAGCTAATTCAGAAACCAAAATAGTACCTGATATAAATGTGTTATGGAATATACTTTATCATTCCTAAAAATTTCCTTGGTTTCTTCCTTCATCCCACTTCCCTGTTCATAAATTTCTCAGCAAAATACCCTTATCTTCCTAGTCCAAAATTTGACTGATTGAGTGCAAGTTTTAATTCAGAATTTTAATTAAATTTGCAACAAGTTAATATTCTGATATGTACAACAGATCAGGGACATGAAAGTGATGTCAGAGCTCTTTCCTTGGCCCATCCTGTGGAAAATAATATCTCAAGTAGAATAAGAAACATTTTCAGCCATGTCATACTCTAAGCAAGACTTTGATGAGCAATATGAAGAATATTCCAGAAGGTATGAAGAAGAAGAACGCCCTTATGTTGATGGAGGTATAATGAGTAATGAAAATGATTAATTCTATGATTCATCATATCAATAAGTCATGATCCCTAGATCTATCTATGATGGGTTCCCTTGTAAAGGGTGGCCAAAGGAATCAGTTGTGTACCTTGCAGATTATTGTGGACTGAGTGATGGACTTAGGAAGGTCCTTTCTTTTCAAGAGTACTTCACTCTTGAGATACATAAGTTGTTCGAATATCCATACTATGGGACAAACAAGGAAATGATTGCACACATGTTTGATGAAGTGTGCAAGGAATTGGGTACTAGATGGCTGCCACCTGGAGCCAAAAGGGAAGAGTCATCAAATCCATGTGCTTGTCCAAGCAGTAGGAGAATTTTTGGTTTCTCTTCAATAAACAGAGGTTCCAAAAGTTGTGAGTTTATTACCACTCAATATGAAGAATCGTCAAGTTCCTTGAATAAGAAGAGGAATGAAGTAGAGGCAGTGATTCATGAGGTGGAATGCACGTCACTACAAGGTGACTGCATGGAAGAAGAGAAGGAAGGTGAATGCACTTCCAAAATACTTGGGGGTGATATGTAGATCATTGTATAGGATGTTGGCTCATGTATGGGTAGAGATACATATTTTGTATCAGATCCAAAAGAATATTACAAATAATATTTACAAGCACCACTTGAGCCACAAAATAAAAAAAGAAGACAAGGCCACACCACTTGGGTTTGAACCTAAGAATTTGGTGGAAGAGAAGGCCACCATAGCATCCTTACATGAAGATGAAATTACAAGGTATGCTATACTTTCTTATTTTTTCAATGATCACATCTCATTGCAACTTTCATAGATACCCTCCACTTCACATCATGGAGGCGATTTTGCAGAAGATTCAAAAGCCGACCTGTATGTTGAGAATGAGTTTTATGTTGTGGATCCATTCCACAAGAAAAATGATCTTATATGTCAGCTATTAGAAGAAGAAATATTGGCAGAGGATCTTCTTTGTGAGCCACATCACTTGATTGGATCACTAAAGGAGGATAGAGAGAATCTTATGGAAGCCATGAACAACTTTCTTGACATCAATGCCTTAGTGGCAAGATGTTGTTGAAAATATTCTGGAGGAGCAATGGAAGGAGAAGCCTTTTTGGAGGAGTGCATAGCATGAAAGAAGGCATGGAAACAATGAAGGAGGGATATATGAACTTATTGTCTGGTAGAGATCATATCCTCATGGTGTCTGAGATGTACCATTGTGCATTCAAGAAGGAAGAAGAAGAATCAGAAAGGCCCACTAATAAGTTGGATATCACTAGTGACTTATTGAAGAGAACACAAATATCCCTTTGAGAGTCAAAGTTGCAGATCTGTCAACTTCAAAAGGAGTTGAAGGTGTCACACCTTTCATGTTGCATGGAAGGAAATGTTTTGGGCATAATGGAGGAACCTCATGTGGAGGAAAACCATGAGGAAGGAGCATATTTTCAATTATTGGTGGAAGGATATGCCATAGAAGATATTGGCCAAACATCTAACTTGTTGCAGCAATACATTCAAGAAGACATACCATTCATATATGCCAGTAAGGGTACTTAATTGTCCAAGGGTTGAATAGACAAGTACATCACTAAGATGGAGGTCCAAGGATGCACAAGTTTTTCATGCATCTATAGGGAGTTGTATGACACACATGCATTGAAGGATACACCTTATGGCATACCCTTATGGATGGTAGAATCTCATCTAGAGGAGGTGGATAATCACATTCCATATGGATCAACAAATAAAATTCATTATTCATCCATTGAATGGATGGATAGAGACACCGTTGGAATAAAGAATATGGGGGGTAAAGAGTTTAATTTCTGTAATACTATGGGGATTTGTTGAGAGCACCACCCCCTTCTTAGCAGCAACAAATGCATAAATTTCCTATCTTTGATTCCTCCATTCATGGTGGTGATTGCATGACTAGTGGCAGAGAGTTGATCCATTAGGATTGTGCACATGGGAAAGCAATAAAATTCCCATATGTATATGATAGTTAGAGGATTTGTTCATCTATGATAGGAATGGGTAGGTACATGTTGGAGTTATGAACCTTGGAGGGTATACCTTTTGCTTACACCATGGAATTTTCCACAGACACAACCTACATCTTCTGTGAGCAACATGGGCATCTATGGTTGTTGGAGGATGCCTATAATTTTCTTGGGACATGGGACTCACACCTATGTCATTGCAACAACATAATTGTGAGATTCAGTGATGGTGTGTATCAATCACATAAAGAATTTTACACTGGGTGGGGAAGTCTCACAGATTCCCAACTTTGCATTGGTATTTTTCATTTTTCAGTGCGATGGTATGATTTTCACATCATGATCTTCATCTTCTATGATGATAAAATTCTGTTGTCGTCACTGATGTTTGGAAGGAGGCATATAATACCGTGGGACCCTGGCATTCTTGGGAATGACATATTTCCAAAGGGGGAAAAAACATTTGGATCCTCACAGAGTATGCAATGGGATCCATAAATTCTACTCAGTTAGATTAACTTGGTTGACAATTTTGTTAAAATAAGTGGTCATTAAAGGAATGACTATGATCAGAGTGGTGCAGCAGAAACATGGTAGGAAAATTTTGCAGCACTTTGAAGTGTTTCTGCTTGAGGACAAACATACTTGGGAGGGGAGGACTGTCATGTCCCCAAATTTTTACTACCAAAAGTGTTGACCATGATAAACACCTAGGGGTTCTAAGTGATATTATTTAAATTACCCAAGGGAAATTTGCTAAAATAATTATGAAAGAGGATTATACTAAGTTTGATTTCTTGTCATTTCTAATTATTATGTAATTAATTACATGTAAAATAAGTTTCCATTAATAGGAGGGCTACTTGGGCAAGCCAACTTTCCAAGGAGGAAATACAAACTGTCATAGGACTGACAAAAGCCAAGAAAAATACGTCATAGACAAAATAGGAAACTCTGGGACAAAGGAGGGCACAATTTTCATTTGGAGAGTCAGTCACAAAAGCAGGCAGTGTAGAAAAAGTTGTCATAAGGAAAATTAGCAACTCTGGGCCAAAGGAGGGTGCAATTTCCATTTTGGGATTCATTGACAAAAGCAAGCAGTACAAAAAAAGTTGCCATAGGGAAAAGCAACAACCCTGGGACAAAGGAGGGCGCAGTTTCCAAATTGAACCAAGGTGGCTGATAGGGAAACATATTTCTTATCCCACACATGATAATTTCTCAAGGAGGGTGCATCATGTGGCTAGGGTTAGGGTTTTAGCAAGGGAAACTTGCTTAGTAGGTGATTTACTTTCCCAACAAGTCACCATAGGTTTTTTTAAAGTCAGTTGGAAATCCATTTTTCAGTTTGGATGTTTATTATTTTTATTTTTATGAATCTAAGGATTCCTTGCTAAGTTTTGTGCCTCAATTTCTTGGGAGATGCGCCCCAAGGTTCTCATTCCTTCTCTCCTCTTCCCCTCTTATCCCCTTCTCATTGCAAGTTATACTATATCTATGGAGCAGCCTCTCTAAGTGATTCAGGATTTTTTAGAAGCCTCTAGCCATCCATGGTTGTGTATCTGATTCCATTAACAGGTCCAGAAGTTTCCAGTATCTAAGGGTTCAAACCTCCATGTCCTTCCTTGAATTTTGTCTTAAAACTACACTGTAATGATGCATAGTGTTGAAGAGAATGTTGTAGTTAATGGATGAGATTAATTTCGACTTATTTGGCTGTAATATGATATCATAAATGGTCTTTGCAAATTTTATTCCAATTTTATTCAATATGACTGAGATTTCCTCGTTTTAAGTCAACCTAGTCTAGATTTGCATTGGAAAATGACTAGTTTACCGTAACCTTCATATTTCAACTTGTATGACTCCAAAAACCACCATTAATTTTCTTATGAGTGATTAAAAGGAATAGCTAAGTCCCACAATTCCAAAATAGATAATTCGAATTACCCTTACCCTGTTTGGAAAAGACTGAAGTTGGAGCTAATGAGCTTCCTTGTGATCTAGTCTCACCTTAACAACTTGATGAATCATTTCCTTTGCCTATGATATGTTATAAACATTCATAAACATATTATTACTGTCCCATAACCTTATAACATAACCTTATTCATTTTATACAAGCCTCTGGTTGGTGGATTTGACAAAGTATTCCTTGTTGCACGGTTAGGTGACCCGGAAGCATGGGAGTAGGTTTCAACATAGCGTATTCCGAAACCTAAATGGTCCCCAATATAAATGTGGGAGGGAAGATACTTTATCAGTCCTAAAATTTTCCTTGGTTTCTTCCCTATTCATAAATTTATGAACAAAATACCCTTATCTTCATAGTCCGAAATTTGACTGATTTAGTGCAAGTTTTAATTCAGAATTTTAATTAAATTTGCAGCAAGTTAATATTATGATCTGTACACCAGATCAAGGATATTACAGCTATCCATATTTTATAGAATTGTGTTTTGAAACTTTAGCAGTATTTTAGCACCCGTAACAGATTGTGCCAAAGGAACAACATTCAAGTGGATCAATGAAGCTAAAGAAATCTTTAAGTTTCTAAAGAAGAAGGTAACTGAGGAACCATATTTAGATAAAGTGTTTGACGTAGATTGTGATTCCTCACATGTAGGCATTGGAGCTATACCTAGCCAAGAACGTAAATCAATTGCATTTTTTAGCGAAATTTGAATGATGTAAGAAAAAATACTCCACATATGATGTAGAATTTTATGCAATTGTGCAAGAATTGCAACATTGGAGGCATTATTTAGTGCCAAAAGAGTTGTTGTTATTTACTGATCACATTTCTTTAAGATATGTAAACACCCAAAATAAATTGAGTAGTATACATGCAAAATTGGTTTCCTTTTAACAAGGATACACCTTTTTTCTGAAGCACAAATCAGGAAAGCAAAATTAGGTTGCAGATGCTTTGAGTTGTCACACTATTCTTTTGACCACCATGGAAAAATCAAATAAATGGGTTTGTTGTATTGAAATATCTCTATGTGATAGATAATGATTTTCAGAATACTATGGAACAGTTGAAGAATCCAGTTGTTGGGAACATGAATTTTATTTAGAGTGAATATTTTATGCAAAATGACTACCTCTTCAAAGGAAAAAAACTATGCATTCCAATTGGTTCTATGAGAGAAAATATTATCTGAGAAATTCATAGTAGAGACTTGACAAGGAATTTTGGAAAGGATAAGACGTTAGCCTTAATCAAACATAAGTATTACTGGCTCAAGATCATAAAAGATATAACCAGGTATGTGGAACGATGTAGGACTTATCAAATAGCTAAAGGACACTCACAAAATACCGGGTTGTACATGCCATTACCAATTCCCACAGATCCATGGATAGATATTAGCATGGAATTTATGTTGGGGTTCCCACACACACAACGAGATAAAGACTCTATTTTTGTGGTTGTTGATAGGTTCTCTAAAACGATTCCTTTCATTGCTTGTAAGAAAACTAGTGATGCATCAAAGGTGGCAGGATTGATTTTTTCATAAATTGTTAGATTGCATGGTGTTCCAAAAAATATTACCTCTGATAGAGATACTTGGTTTTTGGGTAATTTTTGGAGGATTTTATGGAATAAAATAGGGACTAAATTACAATTCGGTATTTCCTATCACTCCCAAATACATGGAAAATTGAGAGAGTAAATCAGAATTCGGGAAACCTGTTATGGAGCATTGTTAGAGAGAAGCCCAAGCAGTGGAATTTTAATTTACCTCAAGCAAAATTTTCCTACAATTGTTTAGTAAATATATCTACAGGTAAATCTCCATTTGAAGTTGTTTATGGTCTAAATTCTATGGGTGTACCAGATTTGGTGCACTTGGGGATAGAATTAGTGATGATGGGGAAGCATTTGCATAACACATTCAACAGTTGCAACAACAAGTGAGACAAAATATGCATGCTAGTAATGAGTAGAACAAAACTATAAAAGATGGTCACCGATGACACCATATATTCAATTAAGGTTATTTGGTGATGGTTTATTTATGAAAAGAGCAGTTTCCTAGTGGAACCTACCACAAATTGAAGTATAAGAAAATTCATCCTTACAAGATTCTCAAGAAAATTAATGACAATGCTTACAAGGTCGATTTACCAACTGATATTGATATTTCCCCTCTGTTTAATGTTTTTGACTTTTATATATTCTATGGGGACAATGTGGGTGATGAAAGTGAGGCATGGGTGGATGGGAAACATGCTATTCAGAAAAATAAAAAGGAGAATATTTCTCATATCTTAGATACAGAGACCCTTCATACTCAGTAAGGTCATTATAACTGATATCTAGTCTAGTGGGAAGGCTTAACACCAATAGAGAGTACATGGATTACAAAGGGGGACTTACTGAATCTATATCTTGTTAAGTGGTCGCAATTTAAGACAACTTGTAGGATTTGTGTTCTTCTCAACCAGAGGAGAATGATGTAGTGATTTCTAAAGGCTTAAAAGAAGAGAAAAAATAATAATAAATGCAGGGATTTCCGGGGATCATAACTTTTGACTCGATTATCTGTTTTGGTTCAAATATAACAAGAATTTGTATTTCAAAGTGTTCAATGTAGTGGATGTTCAAATCCTTCTCATCAAAGTTTTTTTGACACTTTTCTGAGGCCAAATTCCTTTATATAAGGTGTCAAATTGAGGTTTTACTGTTTTGCAGGATTTTTTTTTAATTTGTAATTAACATATTTCTCTCAGTTTATAAACCTAATTAGAAAAACGAGTTGAAAACTAGTGTCTCTCTAGTTATCTTATAGTTAGTGTTCAGTTTCATTGTCATTCAAGAATTTTTTAAAATTAGCAATTTTCGAAAATCTCAAATAGTAGTTATAAAGGGTGGGACCTTCATTGTAATAGTGAGGAAGGAGAATGAATAAGAAAATAGTTATTTTTTCCACTCTCATGTGTTTTCATGGTTTTTATATCTTGTGAATTGAATCAAAGCTTATTGGATGCATCATTAGTACGTACATTTCCTATTTTAACTATGAAGCTCTTCACCAGGAGACCTATTGGTTGTTTCCATCTTGAGGCCACCTCTACTTGGTCAAATTCAATTTTAGTTTGGGTTGCCAACCCACATCTCTACCTACTAACTGCATTACTGTAGCTTGGTTCTCTACTTGGTGATGGTTGATTGCTGCATGAATTTGATGTTGTCTCTATGGCTAACTGACTTATTTCCCTCTCTAGTCTACAGATCAATATCACTAGAAATGGAGACCCTAACATGTAAAACATATTATCCAAAGTGAGTTGAAGTGACATTATTTCCATGACCACCATGACCTCGACCATGGAAGCCTCCTTGATGATGTCGTGATCCTAATATAGAACCTATTCTCTAAGGTAGAACTGATTGAATAGAAGGAGGTGAAGTTTTCATGTTGGTCATCCTAGTTGTTCCAAAGTGTTCCCCCCCTATACCCGAATCTCCTTCCTCTGATTTGAAGGGTTCTCGCTGGCCTGAAGTTCCCCTTAGGTACCTGACCTCAGGTACGAACCTGTTCCTGCAATCCCTTATCAATCTTTTTCTTTATCTACTTGGAAATATGTATCGTTTATTCCATGGTGGTGGGTTTCCACATGGATATTTTAGTGTGGATATCCTCATAAAACCAATGCAAAAACCTTTCCACCTTCCTAGCATCATCATCCATGTATTTGAAATGATCCAACAAAGCATAAAATTCACCCTCATATTCCTCTATCGGCCTACCCCTTTGTTGGACCGCATGGAAGGCTTCCTTCCGTTGATTCTTGTATTCATCAAACAGATATTTGCTTCTAAAATGCTCCTCAAATAACTCCCACGACACCTATAAGGGTCTAATGTGCAACTTTTTCTCTACGCTTACCCACCACATTTGAGACTTTTCTTTCATTAGGTTCATTTCTATATGATATTGTTGAAATATTGTAACTTCAAAGAATATTCTAAATGTATTTTCCTAATTTATCCCAAGGGATATGTCTTATTCCTCCATCGGGATGTTACTATTGTAATTGGTCATCATAGAGACATGAGGTATAACCTCCATTATAAGTCCGGTCAATTGTACCCTAATGAATATAATATAATATTGTTTTGAGTCTTCATAGGTGAAGTTGTCCCAGATAGTTTAGTGGGGTTGACTTGTTAGGTTAAAATTCAAGTGACAGAAAGAGTATAAATAGAGGAGTTGTGTTCCTGATTTGGACACACTCACTCACTTGTGTATAACGCATAGGAGAGAGAGAGAGAGAGAGAGAGAGAGAGAGAGAGACATACCAGCAAGGAGGCGGATCACTTGTTTTGGGGTTTTATCTTATACATCTATATAGAGGAAGTTTTGCTGGGTTTTCTTCCCCTTAAGGGTTTCCCAGGATAAATCTATGTCTATCTTGCAATTGTGTTTCTTTCAATGATTATGCATATGCTACTGTTGTGAATTTCGATTAAACACGAATGATATCTAGCTAAGAATATGAAATCTTAACCGATATTGTTATTTTTGGTGTATTCCTTGAAACTAAGGTCCCTTGTAACTAACACCATCTGTGATTCTTCCGCCAACCCCTCTTTTCTCCCTGTGAATTCTGGCAGGTTATACTTCTGCACCTCCTTCATAACATCCAAGGGTGCCCTTACACCCTTTGAGGAGGATGGTTTCCCTTGTAGATGTTCTTAGGTACAAGCAGAGGAATCACCCATCGCCCTCCCACACCTTCTACCGGGGTTACCTTCCAAGCCCGTCCAAGGTCAACCAGAAATAGCCTTCTGGTGTACCTGTGTATGAACCCTAGATGTCAAAGAGACTAAAGGCTACCTTAACTATATTGACAATATAGGGGGACAGTCGCAAGCCTAGTTCGTACGCATGGGCAGGGTAGCTGATCCCGAAACTCTATCTAGGACATAATCCCCAGATGTGTAAAAACCCTGGTTTACGTTTTGACAAGGAATCAGAGGGTTATCTCCTCAGTCCAAGCCTCCATGCGGCATCATGCTTAAATCTCATTTAAGAGGAGCTTCCAGATACAATCAAGGTAGAAAAGGGTTTACCTAGTGATTGGCCAACTACGTTTGAAATTAAACACTTGTGGGGATTTTAAAATCCCTATCCCACAAGTCTAGCTTGAGCTAGTTGGTGTATGACCCTATAAAATAAAACTTACTAATAATTTTTAAATTATATCGTTTATTTTAAGGGTTGTTTTTAGTCAGAGGGTAAATGGCGTGAAACTTATGTGGTGTTTTGACTCAAAGTTGAAACCAAATGACTAAGAAAAGAGAAATGAAACGCAAAAAGCAAACTATTCTCTTTCTTTTCCAAGTAGAAACTTAGAAGCCAGAAAAGAACAAATTCTTTTTATTTTTTCAAAAACAGTGATATGCCATGCAATCTAGACTAATAAACTAATCTACATGCATATAAAGCAAACATGTGTTTTTCTTTTTCTTTCATAAATGCAAAAGAAAACTAAGACTATATTTTTTGTAATTTTTGAGATTATCTTTAAAAACTGAAAACTGAACTACTATATGCAAATCAAATGCAAAAGTTTCTAAATGCTTTCTTTTCACTTTTTAAAATGCTCAAAGACTACTATGCACCTAAATGCATAAAAAATTAGAGCATGCTTGGATAAACTAACTGTATAAAGTAAGTAAAGTGAAGCAAAATAGATTAATAAGACCAAGGATCAACCAACTAAGGAAGACTTGGAACCCTAGCTTGGGCGGGCACAATGACAAGAAATCACCGAGATCACAGAAAGGCAAGTGACAATCCAATCACTATCCGAAGATAGAAAGGGAAATACAGTGTCCAGAACCTTGATCACTTATTCGGACAACCAACACTTGAACCTATAACCCAAATAGGCAAATCCACTTCAAGGTGCTAATAGAAGACAATCCAAACAAAAAGAACTCAAGGGATTTACAAGAAAGCACAAGGTGTGGCTAGCAAGGTAATCAAACTGACAATGTAATGCTCATAAGGAAGACCAACCATCAAACAAATTTTATAAAGGGATAGGGAAAAGCAAACCCTAACCCAAAAATTCAAATGCTAAGGCTTGTACATGACTATGTATAAGGGAAACCCACGTA
This sequence comes from Pseudotsuga menziesii, assembly GCA_001517045.1. Taxonomy (NCBI): domain Eukaryota; kingdom Viridiplantae; phylum Streptophyta; class Pinopsida; order Pinales; family Pinaceae; genus Pseudotsuga; species Pseudotsuga menziesii. Next base: position 137,671 of record LPNX010041406.1, read on the forward strand.
TTGTACGCGACTGTCCTAGAAAGCAACCTGCGTATGCAGGCCTCTATACGCGAATATATGCAAGAGAAACCCGTGTACAAGTACAAAATTTTCTAATAAAAATAAAAAATTTCAAGGTCTTCAAACACTACCTTGAGCATGAACCAAGACAGAAATAGCACACACACAATGAAGGCAAAGACTGGGCAACGGTAAACAGAAATAACCCACAGTAGTCTGGGCTCCCTAGTGAAGTCGCCAGTTCTGTAGTTCAGGATAAACACCCTTATAACCGAGGGTCTGGGGTTACCAACGTACTCTTAAAACTTGCAGACAATCAGCTTTAAAGTACAAAAAGGAAATAGGAAGATATAATGGACTCACCTGATTAACGACGGTTGATCCAAGCTTTGTCTTCTCCCGATTTGAAGATTTTAGGAATGCACCTCCTTCACCTGCAAATAGAAAACCTTCAAATACAATCTTATACATGTATATATGACAAGTTATATAAACAAAATATATAGTTCTTCATCATAAATTTTCATCAAACCATGATACATGAAAGAGAGTCAACACAAAGTTGGAAGAAGGATTCTCTTATTAACAATAGTGAATTAGATAAGTGTACAACCCAACGCCTGAAACAAGGACTCCTTTGCAACCAAAGGATTCTGATTTCTTCTGCTCCAAAGACTTCTAAAGATATACCACTAGCATAACTTTGCTCTCCAAGTATGATTGATCAATGCCCTCCCCAAGGCCTCTATTTATACTTAGGAAAATAGAGCAGTTTCGAAGGTTGAGGAGGTTGAGACAGTTAAGATAGTTAATGTTTAAGGATTAACAAATCTCCATTAGTCATGTTTTATTATTTTTAATTTTGAATGGAGGCATACACAAGTATTGATACTGGAAAACTGCGTATGAAACACGAGCTGCTATAAGGGAAACCCGCATATAGATATGTACACAGGTTGCAATGACAATACCCACGTACAGTACGCAATATGCTGTGGAGATAGTCGCGTATGGAAATCAACATGTGAAAAGGTAAAAATGCCAAGCTAAGTGGATAGTGAATGCATCTCATGTCATGCCCATCTATAGTGTTTTAGGCAACCTTCAATCCACAAATGTCCTTTTGTGCGCTGACATATGAAGTGTCGGCACTCCGAGGAAGAAGTGTCATTTGGGTTGATAACACCCTTCGGCAGTTAGGCATATTGCTAAACTTTTTACTGCCATCGAAACACTTTTTAAGAGTGATCGGAGCTTGAAAATATAAAGGATCGGTGAGTTAGTCCACAACGGCGCCAAAACGACGGAAAACTTACAGACTAGGGCTTCCGCGAGAAAAGGAAATCGTCGGCGATCAGAAGGACTAAAGGCAAATCGTCAGAGAGATTAGAACCAAGCTGCTCCGTGGCAATAGGAATTTTTAAAGACTACAGATCAGCAAGATAAAGCTAAAGGTTTCTGTAGTGTCGATGTCGGATCTTTAAAAGACTAACGATCGGCGAGCTAGTTCCCTAGGGAGCCACAACGACAAGAAACAAATTGACTATGGCTTTTGATCGATGACAATAGATGAACACATCAATGATTGGAGGGTCTAAAGACTAACTATCAGAGAATTAGTCCTCTAAGGATCCGAAATGGTGGGAAACCAAATGGCTACGGGTTCCGCCACAACATAAAAAATCGGCAATCGGAGGGAATGAAAACTACGAGTCGGAGCTTGAAAAGACTAACCGGTGGAGAATTAGTCCACTAAGTAGCCGCAACGACGGAAGAAAAATAAACTACAGGGTCCATGAGTAGATGAAACTTCAGTGTCAGAACTCGAAATCACTAGTCGTTGGCAAGATAATGAAATGGGGAGCCGCAACAGCGAAAGAAAAACAGACTAAGGCTCCCGATAAATGAAAAAGTTTACAACACTCCAATAAGTGCAACAATAAAGGATCATCGACGATTGAAAGGAATACAGACTACGGATTGACGAGTTTTCAACCAAACATCTCTGCAGTGTCGGTGGCATAGAGGACTAATGCCCCGATTCTGTCGCAAATCAACTTCTAGCAGCAATACAATGAAATTTAGTTCATTTCACCTCTGCAACTGCGGAAACAATGAGACTTGGGGCGCCGATGGAACAGAGGAAAAATCCTTCGATCAGTGACCATGGCGGTAAACTGTGGAGAAACAGAGACTTGGAGCACCAAAACTATGGAAAAATAGAGACTTGGAGTGCCAAAACTATGGAAAAATAGAGACTTGGAGCACCGAATCTATGGCGACAAGATAAAGAAAAATCCAGTGGATTAAATGAGGAAAATTACTTCAGTTAGACGCTGATACACTGGTTGTCAGTGGCAATCTCACAGTGAACCAGCAGTGGTAATTATCAATGACCACTTCAACCATTAAAAAAATTGTTCAGTGAACTAGATCTTCACAGTAAACCAACAAATTGTTAGCAAGGGTTTAAAGCCCTAATGAGGAAAAACTATCACTTTCAATTATTTTTTGTGTAAATAGATCTGATTTTTAGGATCTGTAAATTTTGTAAAAGGCTATAAAGCCCATGATTATTTTATGAATAAAGGTTCGACTCTGGGAATTTATGAGCCTGTTCCATTATCAAGTGTCTCATCTGGTTTATTCTAAGTATAAGCTCTTTTGTTGTGATTTGTTCAGCCATCTCTTTCTTTACTGTGTTTATTTCCTGAATGTGCATTTAGGTAATTCTCATATTTATTAAAGGGATGATAGCTGTCATTCTATTGGTTATTTAGTGATATTTGATTTATAAACACCATCCTCAGCAGGATTTATCCATTTATATGCATGTGTTATGTGTGTAAGTCTTTCATCCTGGTGAGTTCTTCATCCGTACACCTTTTTGTCAAACTACTGAACAAGTTGTACCTAAAAATGAGTGAGCCTCATGCATGTCTTGAGAGTGAGAGGTTATATAGGTTATCCGGCTTGATCCAATTCAGAAAAACCCTGAAAAAAATCATTTACTAGGCATCCTTGAGCTATAACCTAGAGGAGTTTCCTAGAGTGATAAGAAAGTGGCACCGTTGCTGGGGAGAGGATATTGAAGCTCAACTTCCTTGGGAGATGACATAGATCCATGCTTTGATGATAGACAAGGCTTGGACATTATTATGGTTGTAATCATCTATCTGGCGACTCCATTGATAAAATGTGGCTTCAAGAAGACCAAGTACCAGAGCAAACCCAAAGGGGCCACCAGCAACACTCGTTTCAGATCCAGAAGAAATATTGAGGAAAGCTAGGGATTTACTAAGACAAACTAGCAGTGCTGCACAGAACGCTACATCAGGTATTTCAAGAAATCTTTCTACTATTATTTCTTCTGCTGAAACTCTTAATTCCCATAAATTTTTTGTATCAGAAAAATCTAGGGCTTGGGCATCTTCAAGCACTACTGCTTGTGAAGATCCAATCCCTAGTGACTCCACTGGGATAAGTATACCACCGCCTACTTAGCAAATATTTTCATCAGTGTTGCCTTCCACAACCCTATCCATACCCATTTCCAATATGGCTACCCCTCAAATGACCAAGATGGAAAGGATCCTAGTTGCTAGGTATGCACCCCTTGTTTTGCCAAATCCTCTCATAGCCATGCCTACTGGGGATTACCTCAAGTATATGCCTAAGTTTACAGGGGAAGGGTATTTCACTGCGGAAGAACATCTAGAGGATTTTTATAGTTATTGCTGAAAATATAAATATAGAACAAGAAGATGTATGGACTAGAGTTTTTTTGGAAAGCCTAGATGGCCATGCTAGAAAGTGGTTTAAGGAACTGCTTGCTGGGTCAGTGGCTGGCATAGAGGCCCTAGATGACATTTTCCTAAAACATTGGGGAGAAAGGAAAGACCACCTCTACTATATCACAGAATTCAGCAACCTGAGAAGAGAAAATGGTGAGTCTATCTCTAATTTTACCAAAAGATTCAACAACATGTACAGCAAGATCCCCACTGAGATTAATCCCACCGGTGCCTCAGCTATGATAACTTATGCAAATTCCTTTGACTCTGAATTCTGCCTACTTCTCAGAGAAAGGAGGTCTTCCTCCTTATCACTCATGCAGGATGCTGCCCTAGAGGTAGAGTCAAACATTTTGGCATCTCAGAAGGTCAAAGGGAAGGTAGACAAGAGAAAGAAGCCAGCAGACTATGGTGGGTCTTCTGCATCAGAGAACAAGATTGAAAAAATGGCCAAACTATTGGATAACCTGACTGCTGAAATGTCAAAACTGAAGGACCAAGGACATATGGCGGTGAGGGATGAGGGGCCAAGTGACTTTTCTCCTCGAAACCCAAATTTTGTTCCTTATAGAAGAGGAAACCCCCCTATTCAGATTCTCAGAAGGGAGAGAAATCAACAGGAAGACTAGAGGATAAGAGATCCATTTCAGAACGTTGTATTAGAAGAAGAGCCAGAATTCATTGAAGACAAAGGAGAAGCTGAAGACAATATCCACTGCATGGAGGATGAGGTGGACTATTCTTTTCAAACCCAGGAAGAATATGAAGAAGCCCTGATTGATGAGAAGATCACTGAAGAGGCTGTCTATCAGGCTTATAGTCAAGAATTTTACCAACTAAGGTCTAGGTTGGTTACTTCCCTCAAGAAAAATGTTGTACCTATCAAGTAGTCAGTTGCACCTGCTAGGAAGGTTGTTGTTTTACCAAAGAAAGTAGCTGCCCCATCCAAAGCATTGCATAAACCAACACCTTCAACCACACCTGATCAAGTCCAACTCAAACCTACAGCTCAGGAGGTAATATTTCCAGATAAGTTGTATTATCCTTTCAACCTTGAGTTTGAAATTCAAAAATTAAAAATCTCATTCCCTCTAATCGAGTTGATGAAGAACGATGCATTTAAAACCTCCATTCTAAATTCCCTTCAGCCCAAGGTGCACATTGACACTGACTTTGTGAACCTACAAGATGACAAGACTGTTGTAACCCTGGGCCCCGTGATTGAATACCTAACCATTCTATATATCCTTGAACATCCATGATAAAATCCTCCATAATTGTCTGCTGGATTCAGGAGCCTCTCACAACCTAATGCCAAAAGTTGTGATGGATGAGATCGACCTCAGCATTACCAAGCCCTACCACAATTTATTCTCTTTTGACTCCAGGAAGGTAAAATTCTTGGGCCTCATCAAAGATCTTGCTGTAAACTTAACCCAACTGCCTTCGAAAAGCATAATGATGGACATCGTAGTGGCCGGTATTCCCCCAAAATTCAGCCTCTTGTTGTCCCAGTCGTGGAGCAAAAGATTAGGTGGCACCCTCCAGATGGATCTCACATATGCTACCATTCCCATGTTTGGAGGGGAAACTAAGCAGCTGTACAAAGAAAATCAGCTAGCATACATCATAAGCAAAGAGAGCCGCTCAGTGAATCACCCAATTTACCTCGTGGACACCAATTTTGGATCCTGTATTTTGAAAATTGATGATAATCAGTAGACGTCGGTTCAGCTCACTGAGCCCACCCATCCGCAGCCAAAAGAAATCACAACAACGATCTGGACCATGTATTTCGATGGGGCAAGCACTCAGAACTCATCAGGAGTGGGTATAGTCTTGATCTCCCCAGCTAACGAGAACATTCACTTATCTTATAAGCTCGATTTCAAGACCACGAACAACGTAGCAGAATATGAAGCTTTGATGTTGGGAGTTAAAGCGGCCAAGGAGATGGGAATCACGTGTGTAAAGATTTTTGGGGACACAGACCTCATCATACAGCAGGTCAACAACACTTTTCAGACAAAAAATATCAGATTGAAGGCCTATAGGGACGAGGTATGGAAACTCAGAGACTCCTTTATGTTTTTTGAACTGTCATATATTCCTAGGGATTTGAATCACCTGGCTGATTCCCTGGATATCTCTGCAAGTCTGTTTGTTCCCCTTTTACCCCCTAGACTTAGCTATTATGTTCAGGTCAAGTACAGACCCTCTCTGCCAGACAACGTAAAATTTTGGAGGGTGTTTGAAGATGATGGGGAGCTTAGTAAATTCCTTCAGTTAGTAGGTGATTTCTCTAACATACACATAGACCAGGAAAACCTTAACATGGAGGAATCCAAACGGCTCAAGTTAAAAGATAAAGTGATTGAGTATAATATAGTCCAATTTCCCAGCAACTACATACCCCGAGGTCTAGTACCATTGGAAGAACTATTTGACCACAATGACATCCCTTTCAAGCCTGCCAAAAGGGAGCTAGATCCTGCCATCCAAGAGAAGAACATAGGCATCCAAAGTCATCCAAAAATAATAAATCTATCCACTGGGCTGACTGCTGAACAAAAGTATGAATATTGTAGCTTGATAAAAGAGTTTCCTGATGTCTTTGCATGGGAGTATAGTGACCTAAAAATGTATGACACCAACATCATCTAGCACAGGATTCCTCTGGAGAAGATCACCATTCCTTTCAAACAGAAGCTGAGACCCATCAGCCCCCTTCTATTACCAGTGATTGAGAAAGAGATCCACAAGCTCCTCAAAGCCAAGATCATAATCCCCATCAGATATTCCAAGTGGATTGCAAATCTAGTAGTGGTGAGAAATAAAAATGGAGAAATCAAGTTGTGTGTGGATTTTAGAAACCTGAACAAGTGTTCCAAAAAAGACAACTATCCACTGCCCAAGATGGAACATCTACTGCAGAGAGTCTCAGGGGCCATGGTCATGTCCTTCCTTGATGGCTTCTCTGGATACAACCAATTTGTTGTGCACCTAGATGACCAAGATAAGACTTCCTTTACCACTCCCTGGGGCACCTTCATGTATGCTAAAATGCCATTTGGGCTAATGAATGCTGGGGCTATGTTTCAGAGAGCTATGGATCTAGCTTTTGTAGGGATAAAAGATAAATTTGTGCTGATATATTTGGATGACTTAACAGTTTACTCTCACAGCCATCATGATCACTTGCAGCATTTAAGGAAGGTATTTCTAAAGTGTAGAAGGTATAGAATATCACTGAACCCCAAGAAGTCCCAGTTTGCACTCAATGAAGGAAAGCTCCTAGGCCACATAGTCTCAACTGAAGGTGTAAAGATCGATTCGGTAAGAGTGGAAGCAATTCAACAGCTGTCAATACCAAGGTCAAAAAGAGACATTCAGTCATTTTTAGTCAAGATAAACTTTGTCAAGAGATTCGTTCCAAATTTCTCCGAGCTGGTAAAGCACATAACAGCCATGCTAAAAACGGATGCAGAAATAAAGTGGACTGACCAGACAAGAACTTATTTTGAAGACATTAAGAAATCCATCATGGAGGCCCCAACCCTGATTAGTCCTGACTATACCAAGGGTTTTTACATTTTCTCTTTTGCATCTTATGACATTGTGGCAGCTGTACTATTATAGAAAAATGATGAAGGTCTTGATTATCCAATTGCTTTCTTCAGCAGAACCCTCAAAGATGCTGAGCTGAAGTATGACCCAATTGAGAAGCAGACTTATGCTCTCATAAATTTTTTGAAGAACTTGAGAATCTACATTCTCCATGCAAAGGTCATTCCATATGTCCCTTCAGCTGCAGTAAAGGACATTTTGACTCAGCCTAACATTGATGGGAAGAGAGCTAAGTGGATTGCCAAACTCATTGATTTTGATGTAGAGGTGAAACCCACCAAGCTGGTAAAGGGATTAGGCCTAGCCAAACTCATGGCCAAAGAAAACTGTGAGCTGATGGGAATAAATTTCACATGTGTCGGATCAGCAAAGGTGCAGACTATGGTAGCAGCTGAAATAGAAGTAAACCAAGATCAGAATGACAGTCCACCAGTAGCTGAGAACATATCTTCATGTGAGTGGTACTCAGGTATCATTAAAAATTTTCTGAAATTAGAAGTTTCTCCTGATGTCACTTCTAACCAAGCACGAACTCTTAAGTTGAAATATGTTAAGTTTTGCATAATTGACAAACTGTTGTACTAGAGGGATCCGTCTGGGATTTTGTTAAGGTTTCTAGATAAAGAGGAAGCAAAGTAGGTCATGCATCACTTTCATTCCAGTACATGTGGATGCCACCACTACTAGAAAACCATAGCCCATAAGATCTTAAAAGCATGATACTATTGGATAGCCCTCTTTGCTGATGTATGCACTTTTGTAAGGTCCTATGACCAATGTCAGAGATTTGTAGGAAAGAAGCAGCTCAAATCCTTTCCCCTTAGGCTTGTTACAGTGAATGGGCCTTTCCAGCAATGGGGTCTGGATTTCGTAGGTGAAATAAATCCATCTTCCAGTGGACAGCATAAATGGATCTTAGTAGCCACTGACTACTTTACCAAATGGATAGAAGCAATACCCACTAGCAATGCCACTCATCAACTTGACATAATATTCTTATATGACAACATCTTCAACCGGTTTGGTTGCCCGGTAAGGTTAGTAACTGATAATGCACAAGCCTTTAAATCTGGGGCATTGGTTAAATTGTGAGAATCAATGGGTATTCAACTAGTGCACTCCACATCCTGTTACCCACAAGGCAATGGCCTTCCTGATTCATCCAACAAAAGCTTAGTCTGGATCATTAGGAAATTGCTAGAGACAAATCAGAAAAGCTGGGATTCAAAGCTTAAGTTTTCCTTATGGGCTGATAGGGTGACAGATAAAAGATCCATAGGGACTTTCCCATTCAAAATAGTTGATGGCACTGAGGCCATCTTTCCTATCCAGCCCATCCTTCCAGTGGCAAAATTCTTTCAGGAAGAGGAAGATGAACCAAATGATATGATGAGAAGGATGATGGATTTGGTGGGGTTACAGTAGATCAGGGAGCAAGTGGTAGAAAAATCAGAGGCTCATCAACAGAGGATAAATGGCATGTTTGACAAAAGAGTAAAGGCAAACAACTTCCAGGTCAGAGATTGGGTCCTCAAGTGGGATGCTGTAAGACGGGACAAAGGGAAACATGGAAAATTTGACTCTTTATGGATTGGCCCTTTTGTTATAGACCAGGTGTATAATAATAACACCTTCAAATTGCAGAATCTGGAAGGTGAAGCGGTATTCGATGGCCCAGTAAATTGGCGGTTCCTAAAACTCTATTTTATTTGAGGCTCTGAGGCCTTATGATTGTAAATTAGTAGATAGTAGATTGTTTTTCTTTCAGAATAGGACTCCATGCCCAATGGAACAATAAAGAATAGTGTTAAGTTACTTAGTTTCTTTTAGGGAAAGGCATTTTGGTCTGGGGTTCTTGGGACCTCACAGGGAGGTTCCCATCCCCAAGTAGGAGCCAGATGTTATCTCCCAAAATAAAATATATTTATTTTTTATAGTATGAAGAATTTAAATGATGCAATGAAGGATATGAAGATCACTAATAGTTTTGAAGACCTTTATTTTTTATGCAAAGTTCACAAAGTTGTGGCTTCGGTGGCTTGGGTGAAGATCAGAACATCTCATTAGCCACCGAAAGATGGAAGATAAATAATAGGTGGAAGACCACTTGGACAGTTAGGCGTATTGCTAAAATTTTTACTGCCATCGGAACACTTTTTAATAGTGATCAGAGCTTGAAAATATAAAGGATCGGTGAGTTAGTCCACTACGGCGCCGAAACGTCGGAAGACTTACAGACTACAGCTTCCGTGAGAAAAGGAAATCACCGGCGATTGAAAGGACTAAAGACAAATCATCAGAGAGTTTAGAACCAAGAAGCTCCGTAGTAATCAGAATTTTTAAAGACTACAGATCGACAATATAAAGCTAAAGGTTTCCACAGTGTCAGCGTCGGAACTTTAAAAGACCAACGATCGGCGAGCTAGTTCCCTAGGGAGCCGCAATGGCAGGAAACAAACTGACTACAGCTTTCGAACGATGACAATGGATGAACACATCGGAGATCGGAGGATCTAAAGACTAACCTTTGGCGAATTATTCCTCTAAGGAGCTGAAACAGAGGGAAACCAAATGGCTACGAGTTCCGCCACAACATAAAACATCGACGATTGGAGGGAATGAAAACTACGCGTCGGAGCTTGAAAAGACTAACCGGCAGCAAATTAGTCTGCTAAGTAGCCACAACGATGGAAGAAAAATAAACTACAGGGTCCGTGAGTAGATGAAACTTCGGCGTCGGAACTCGAAATCACTAGCCGTCGGCAAGATAATGAAATGGGGAGCCGCAACGGCGGAAGAAAAATAGACTAAAGCTCCCGATAAATGAAAAAGTTTACAACACTCCGATAAGCATGAAAATAAAGGATCATCAGCGATCGGAAGGCATATAGACTACGGATCGATGAGTTTTCAACGAAACATCTCCGCAATGTCGGTGGCATAGAGGACTAGTGCCTCGATTCCGTCACAAATCAACTTCCGTCAGCAATACAATGAAATTTAGTTCGTTTCACCTCCGCAATTGCGGCAAGAATGAGACTTGGGGCGCCAATGGAACAGAGGAAAAATCCTCCGATCAACGACCACGGCGGTAAACTGTGGAGAAATAGAGACTTGGAGTGCTGAAACTACAGAAAAATAGAGACTTGGAGTGCCGAAACTGCGGAAAAATAGAGTCTTGGAGCACCGAATCTGCGGCGACAAGATAAAGAAAAAGGCAGCGGATTAAATGAGGAAAATTACTTTAGTTAGATGCCGATACACTGGTTGTTGGTGGAATTCTCATATCAAACCAGTAGTGGTGATTATCAATGACAACTTCAGCCATTAAAAAAATCGTTCAGTGAACTAGATCTTCACAGTAAATCAACAAATTGTTAGCAAGGGTTTAAAGCCCTAATGAGGAAGAACTATCACTTTCAATTATTTTTTGTCTAAACATATCTGATTTTCAATATCTGTAAATTTTGTAAAAGGCTATAAAGCCCATGAATATTTTATGAATAAAGGTTCGACTCTGGGGATTTATGAGCCTGTTCCATTATCAAACGTCTCATCTAGTTTATTCTAAATATAAGCTCTTTTGTTGTGATTTGTTCAGCCATCTCTTTCTTTACTGTGTTTATTGCCTGAATGTGTATTTAGGTAATTCTCATAGTTATTAAAGGGCCAATAGCTGTCATCCTATTGGTTATTTAGTGATATTTGATTTATAAACACCATCCTCAGCAAGATTTAGCCATTTATATGCATGTGTTATGTGTGCAAGTTTGTCAGCCTAGTGAGTTCTCCATCCCTGCACCTTTTTTTCAAACTACTGAACAAGTTGTAACTAAAAGCCTTGTGATTGAGTGAGCCTCATGCATGTCTTGAGAGTGATAGGTTATATAGGTTATCTGGCTTGATCCAATTCAGAAAAACCCTAAAAACAATTTGCATTACCAGGCATCCTCAAGCTACAACCTAGAGGAGTTTCCTAGAGTGATAACAACTTGGATTAGGATTCTAACTCTCATTCTAATTTTTCTTTTTCCCAACCATCCAATCCTTAAGTATGCCAGTCATTTCTTGTAAAGAACACAAGATGGATTGTTGCACATGTGCACTTTCTTCTGTATTGGAGGAAGGTCATCATCGACGTTTTGGCACCATGACCCTGAGCAATTACTGAGAGGGATGGTTAAATTATTTTGGGTTTCTCCTAAAGGTCGATACATAGAGGTCAACTTAGGGTAAATGAATAACACATAATAATACCATATTCCACCAATCACTAATTCCCTTGAAATAAAACACAATTATGAACATGAGAATGTAGTTTTTTAACTTATATTGATTATTGTTAGCCATGAACAATGTTTAAAGACAAGGGAACATGTTCCATATAGTTATTGTTAAGGGAAATATGCTTATGTGGACAGAGTTCTTTGTGGTTGTGTGAATTTTTCCTATGTAGGAATGCTTTGTAAAACTATTATTTATTTATTTTCCACGTGTGTGTGTGTGTGTAATGTCTCTCAAGGTTCTATTTGGAGTTGATGTTTTTTTGAACAAAATCATACACCAGTTTAAAAAAGAAAAAGAAAAACACATATATACTTCTTTTAAATTCCAAAATTATAGATGTGCCCCACAAGTTAGTAAGTACATTCATCTAATAATCAAAAGCCCTCTTTTTTTTAATCCAAAATTAGGACGTAAGTAACACTAATCACATAGCTAGTCATAGACACATGAGTATTGGTGATATCGACAACATCACATAAATTCTATGCTCTAAGCCAGACGTTCCCATTGGATCAATCAGTCTGCTCACGACATCCTCATGGTGTCTCTCTCTTCTATATGAATAATTCTTTCCAACAATGTCCTTAAGTTTTGCGTCAATGTTGTGGTTGGGTGCATAAGGTATATGGGATGGTTGAATCGCATAAGAAACCGACTTTATATGTCTCTCAGAGATTCTATGTTCTTGGTTATCTACCAATAATAGTCATACATGATAGAAATGTAGTGCATTGCTTTATTGCTGTCACATAAAGGAAACCATTTTATTGTAGAGAAGCAAGTGGAGGAACCATACAACAACAATGAAACATCAATTCTACCTTTTGAATAATAATTAATTTGTTTCACCGTTGTTTGGAATGGGCAAAAAACCAATAGTTTGCACTTTCTATGATACTCAATATTACACCACTCATGTCTAAAGCATTTAAAAACTCTTCTTTTTAAAAAGTATTAAAGTTACTAAACATGTTTAACATGGGTGTTAAAATCGAAGCATCAAAACTGATATAATGATAATATTAAACAAGTGGAATAAGCAATGCAGTTGCTTAGTACCTGCCACTTATGTAAGAAACAATGTAAAGTAAATTAGCATCAGACATCATCCATGGTCATTTACAACTCCATGAGTGATTTAGGCGTTAAGTATCCCTTCGTGGTCTTATGAGAAATTTTTGGTAGACATGAAACACCTAACACTAGACACTACCATCCATAGCCTCATAAGCAATTTAAGGCATACATAGCCCTTCATAGTCTCGAGAACTATTTTTTATAAGCATTATGTACCCAACAATAAAGTAGTAAGTGATATATTGATTGAGATGTACATAATTGACGCAATGTAGTGGACCATTCATAACTCAAGAATCATTTAAGGCTTACACCGACCTTCATAATCTCAAGAGTGACTCAAGGTCTACATAGTCTGTCATACTTCCATGAGTTATTTTTGATAAACATTATGCACTAGTAGAAGAATAATAAATGTTGCTTAATTTGAAATATACATTATGGATGTAGTGAAGTATGTTACTTCATGAAATGTAAAATTTAATAAATAAGCATTAAATAACTAAAAACCATAATACACAACTATTATTGAATCTTTAACTTTTAAAATTATTTTTCATATCTAATATTATATTATGTAAAACAACAACAAAAATTAATTAGTTAAAAATATAAACAAATTATTTTCTCAAAATTTAGAATTTTTTTTTTTTTATAATATCCAATTTTGTATTTAAATTTTAAATAACTTTTATAAAAAAAACTTAAAAAATAAGTAAATACTCATACATATAAACAACTAGCTTCTCATCTACATTAATAAACATGTATATACAATTTATAATATTATAATAACAAATTTGAGATGTTACATTTCTCTTTAAATCTTTATTTTATAGATATAGCATATAATATTGTATACATGTAGCACATAAAATTATATATTTATTTTAGATATTATATTTATTTTTTATATTCAATCAATATAGTTATTATTTCAATTTTTGTTTTACTAATTAAGTTGAATGTGCAATATAGTTAGGGATGAATCTTTATTTTATAGATATAATAGATATAGCATATAATATTGTATACATGTAGCACATAAAATTATAGATTAATTTTAGATATTATATTTATTTTTTATATTCAATCAATATAGTTATTATTTTTATTTTTGTTTTATTAATTAAGTTGAATGTGGAGGGTTTGTTGGTTATTGGGTCAATAATATGGGGTTAATACATTAGTGATTATGGTTATTTTAGGTTAATAGTTTAAAGGATAATGGATTAGGTATTAGGTTTTTCATAGTAATGAGTTGGGATTAGTGTGGTTTATATTTAACTTAGATTTAGGGGATTAGTATTTTAGAAGTCAAGAATTTAATGGTATAGTGGTAAAAAAGGGTGAATAAACAAAGGGTTAATGAGTTAAGGGTTAGTATTAGTGGATTAGGAGTAGTTTGGAGTTAGGAGGAGTACAAGATCCATCTTATATTCTTATGTAAAACTAGGATACTTTTTATACTTCAATAAAACATTTTTTTTACTTTATGTATTATCGATAATAAAAATATATAATTAAGCTTTTTCTATTATGTAGAATTAGAATATATTTTTATAGTTTAATAAAACATGAACGTACATAGCTTTATTTATACAATTTATATATAAAAAAATAATTTATGGTACCCAAAAAAAATCAATTAATAATTTTTTTAAATATTATGACATTATTTTATCCAATGTACCGCTATTACATTAAAATATCTATAAATTGTTATATTAAAACATTTTTAAGAGGCAAGTATAAGTAGGTATAAGGTATCTCCAACGTTATACTTGTAAGGTACCGTAATTTCTTCTAACAACCTTGAAAGTTTATAAGTGAAACCCCATGTTATAAAAGGAAAAAAACATTATCTTAAATACCTGAAAAAGCACCATCAAAATCAAAGTACTCAGTGAAAAGGATCACTAAAAACTCAAACTTAAAAGCTTCCTTGCAAAATAGTTCATAGTGAAATTGCATCTCTTTACACACTAAAAATTATACTTATATTTAAACATGACATTATGTTTATATTTAAAGATCACCATCCCTTTACACACAGAAAATTATATTTATATTTTAACATAACATCATATTTATATTTATATTTAAAGATCGATTTATATTTAACAAGGAAATTGTATCTCTTTAACACTTAAATTGGATGACAGTGAAAGTAGATGGTTTGTATTCTTGAGCTTGTCCATATTTGTATACATTATATTATAATATAATTGTATACGATTAAACATTTGATTTTGATATCTTAAAAAATCTATTATGGATCATAGTCATGAGGAAACAATTACTTAGGAATTATGTAATTGTTCTCTTAGCATACTATGAGGAAGTAGAACATTGTTAAACATAGCAAGGATGAAACAGGAATTGGGGTGTGTGTTAGTGTAGAAAGAAATAACGATTCCAATCTACTTTAATTACTATGACATGACACTTAGAAGCAGGACAGGATAGCCACCACGATTTTTTAAATTCGAACATTGTAAAGCATGCAAGTTACAATTTGTAACTTAGACAACAACATGGAAAACAATTTTCACCGCTTTCCACTATAGATCCAAATTACATTCTATTTGATTTTCCCAAAGCCAAAATTTAACATAAATATCTTGAGTTGCATGCATTAATCAAAGTGGGCATTAAGAAAAGTATTTGTAAAGGATAGAATTTGTGAGAAGAGAAGCATGTCATCCTCAACGAGAAAATTTATTGAAACTGAGAGGTAAGGAATCTTCATCTTCGGCATGAATCTCGTGTAGGAGCTCTCTGGGGAAAATGTCTGCATCTTCAGCATGAATCTTGTGCAGGAGCTCTCTAGCGGCATGAGTACAGAGAAAATACCAGCAGGCATCCCAAATAGTATCTGCATGTCTGCCATAACAATGTCGCTTTGGCAATTGTTGGTAAGTGAGGAAGAGTCTCTACTCTTGAATCCTCGATGATAAATTGTACACACAACTCACATAGGTTGTCGAGGTACAGGAAGCGCACCCTAGGTCCAAGATGGAGACAATGTTGTGCTCCGTGAGGAGAGGCACTACGTCGTAGAGACAAACAGGAAACCATCTCATTTGAAATGTGAAAATTCAATTTCTACACTTATAAGAGTTCCACTGATATGATTGTTATGAATTCTTTAAACTTTTGTTGTATGTGTGCATTCATTCATTGTTAAGCAAATAATTACCTTAATAGATAGCATGACAATCAACGATGCCTCTTCCAAACTTTGTTTATCTTGCACATTTATTTCCCGTTTGTAACCTCTAACATGGTACTGGTTATTACAGTAGTCTTCATTTGGAACAGAAAACCATCAAAAAAGAGTCCGCCCATGGAACGATGAAGGCCAAATAAGAAAGGGAATCATGGAAGGGTCCAGGAAGATGCCTCCATTGATGCTTCAATTTTGATTAATTGCGAACATCCTCATAATTAACACCTAGATATAGATGATGGGATGCATGTCAGTCACTTTAACACTTGGAAATATTGCCAATGTTTTTTGCAATTGCTCATTTATTAAAAATAAAATAAAATTATTTAATTTAATTACATTGTACTAATGTTATTAACTCAGAAGACAATTGGCATTATGATGTATTTTGTATTTTGTATTAACAAATCGGTTTCAAAACATATCAAAATAGTCATATCATACCAATAAACCAATCACATAACAAAAATTTTAGATTTTAAAAAATGAAAATATATATTTTATTTTTTAAAATATTAAAAATTAATATATTAATTTTTCAAAACTTAAGAAAACCTTGGTATAAAATTTGTAAACTAATAGAACTCAGAGTTGTTTCACTTGGAAAAGATTGCAATATTAATAAAAAGAGCCCCTATTGCTTAGCATGAGACTAATAAAATACTTTAAGCCAAATAAACCAAAAATAAAATGAAGTTTGTCCATGGACAAAAGTTTTAAGCCAAATAAACCAAATTTAGTTTAAATAATGAAAAACTTTATAATTTTTATTGTTTTAAAATGTACCAGCAAGTTAAAAAAATAAAATAAAGTTATTAATTATATGGTTGTGGCGGTGCTGGCTTTCACTACCAGCGATGGGATGTTTTCCACCACCGAGCCATGAGGTAAGCTAAACATGCGTACAGACACGTGGCCTTGGCAACGAAAGCTGGCAACACCAAATTAAAAAAAGCAAATGGTACCCATATCTGCATTCTTATTTTCTTGGCCGCTACCAAACACTTCCTTGGAAATCATCTCAACTGACTCGGAATCATTCCCCATAAACAGTGAAAAATCTAGTCGTTTAGTATTGTACTGAACTGAAGATGTTGCAGGCAAGACGAGCATTACCAGCCCAGAGGTGGAGGAATATGGCAGCTGCGGCTGCCATTGTTGGAAGAAGGTTCATGTAGCCAGTGGCCAAGCCCGGCGAACTTGCGGCAGTCCACGGTGTCAGGACACTGTTGGCTTCAAATTTTGCAAGGGAAGAAGAAGTCAAGGTAATTTTCTTTATCAAATTTATTAATTCATTTTCTGTTCTCAGCGTTTTGCTTCTGTTAAACTAGCAAGCAGTCATGTCAGTTTCAAATGTATTTATTACAAAGCGTTGTTTATATTTTCAAACTGTTCTTTAGATCCTTTATTTGCCTAGTTAGATTTATTTATTAAACATTGAATTTGATAAATCCTGTGAAGTGTTTTTTATATTACCAAACTGTTCTTTGGAACTTTTATTTCGCTATTTTTATGTTCTACTTGATTTTTTTTTGTTTCAGTTTCAAAATTTTAAAGACTGGGGAATCACTTCAAATTTGTTTCTCCTTGGTCTCAAAACAATCTTTTTCTTTGTAAATCATTTTTGATTTTTTAATTTCATTTTTGGAATCACTTCAAATTTGTTTCTCCTCGGTCTCATTTTCTTTGTAAATTATTTTCGATTTTTGAATTTCATTTTTTTAAATGTTCAAATAGATGTTGTGTGTATGCTTTAATTTAAAATAAGAAAATTCATTTTCGAATTTTGAATTTCATTTTTTAGATGTTCAAATCATTGTTGTGTGTATCCGTTAATTTAAAATAAGAAAGTTCTTCAAATTTTGAATCACCTTGCTGCAGCCTGCATATTTTATTTCTTGAAAATTTGCATAATATGAATTTTAAATTTTATATCGCTGTTGTGTTATTATTGAAAATTTGTATAAGTTG